>JANHZT010003024.1:85455-95971 GCA_032468215.1 Stegonotus admiraltiensis
GGTTAAAAAAGGGCAAAGAAGTGACATTGACTTGGCCACGCCCACCTGACCAACAAGCCATGCCCACCCAGTCACCTGACCAACAAGCCCCACCCACTAATTAAGCCATGCCCACAGAACCGGTAGCAAAAAAATTTAGATTTCACCCCTGGTTTAATCTTCAGCTCCCTGGTTGAATATTTTTATCAGAGTTTTCTACAGAGAAGAGTTTGTATTTGCTGGGCATTTTATTTGGGTTTTCTTTGCATTTCTGAAGTATGGCTGCAAAATTATATGAATGAGAATAATAGCATGGCATTTACCCACACCATTTCCCCCATCCAACATATTTACTTCAACATTTACCAGAAAGTTTTCTTCCTAAGTAAACAAAGAAATAATCCTATTGACTTGTGGGGTGAAAAGGTTTTTTAATTTTATTGAAAAATGGCATGGGATAGTTTTAGCTAACAATTAGATTTTACCTCTATTTTCAAGCCCTCCCTCGTGACATGAAATGAAATGCCTTCACAATCGCCATTGTTCAGTGAAATTTTTCATGGTTCTTTACAGTTCCAAAGGGACTTGGGACAGCTAAAGTTTGGCAAACCGAATACTTGAAGATGAAGAAGTGGAAAAACCTTATATGAGAGCACTCTGATATCAATTATTTTTCTGTATGATTTGCTAATGATTCATTTCCAGTCAACTTTCCACTCTGATCAACTCTCCAAGGGAAGAAGAACATTTCAAAACCAAGCAATCTATATTTTGGGGTTAGAGGTTTTGTCCACCACTGTTAGTTTACCTGTTTATATTAAATGCAAATCTTCATTCCATTGATCTATTATTAGACATCATGACTCAGGCCAGAGAAAGTAGCAGATTAAGCCTGCAAAGTCAGACTTTTCAAGCAGAGTATAGTAATGTCCTCTAAAAGGATAAAGACAGTGCATAT
The DNA here is from genome assembly GCA_032468215.1 of Stegonotus admiraltiensis. Classification (NCBI taxonomy): domain Eukaryota; kingdom Metazoa; phylum Chordata; class Lepidosauria; order Squamata; family Colubridae; genus Stegonotus; species Stegonotus admiraltiensis. The sequence continues at coordinate 86,393 of JANHZT010003024.1, forward strand.
GCACAAAACAGTCCGCATATCCTCCCTTTACAGCAAAAAGCTAAAAGTCCTTCCTGTGGCAACATTAGTTGGCGATACAAGGAAAACAAGAAGTTTTGACTCAACATTTCAACAGCTTCTCAAGCCACCTTCTCCTTGCCCTCTCTCACAGCCTTAGGAACACATACAGGACAGCTATGAAAACTACAGTATTTCTCAATCACCTGAGCAATTTACTTTACCTGAAAAGTAAATTGCATTCCTCTGTGAAACTACCAAATTTGCCCTAATTGGAAAAATTTTAGATTCTCTTATTTACACTTCTTTACTTCCCTGTCCTACTCATGGATATGGAGTGGTAGAAATTGTGAGATTTGAAGGAGAGAAAAAATCACCTTACTCTGCCTATTTTATATACTTCTCATATTATTTGATACAAACAGGCTTCAGGGAAAGGGATATTACGATTGATAAACCCAAATTAGGACTAGCTACATTAAGCCAAGCCTAACATCTGTATTCTTCTGATGATCACATGATCTTCTCCAACATCTGAATAGTTAATGGATAGATTTTAAAAACTAAAGTTTCAATGAATTCTACAGAAAATCTAAACAAGTAACTTACCTGAACTCTCTCTCAGTTCAACTCTTGTTTTTCCTTCTCTGTTTCCTTCTGTTACTTCACAAGTATAATTTCCGAGAAGAGCCTGCTCTGTCAACATAGAAAGCGAAACGATGCCGTAGGGTACCATCGAGCGGTTCAGAAAAGCTGCAGTACTAAAACTATTGTTTTTGGTAATGTTATCAGAAACTCCATCAAAAATGAAAAATTGATTTCCTTGAAATTGCCATGACACAAACATTGTCATACTGCTATTCTCTTTCAGATTAGTTACCACACAAGGGAGGATGATTTTGCGTCCATTACAGTTGGTCATTTCAAGAAATGGGACGCTTGCAAAGGACAGCTGGGCTGAACCTAAAAGAAAGAGAAATAAAAAGATTAATGTTTGTGTTTTAAGAAGAAAATGTGGCTAACGCAGGAGTACATGCATTTTATCTCAGCCGAAGATGAGCGAAAGAGTCTTTTGCTGGAAGAGGCCATTCTCAAAGCTTGAATCTTTGCTTTACCTCAGCATAGTTTTTGAGAGCTCAAAGATCCACCGCTCCCACTTTGGTGAAAGAACCAATTAGAAGGCGAATTTGTCAAATAGAAAATGAATTGCAGTTTAAGAGTTTTAAAAGGAAGGGAAGATGCTGCAAACTGAGAGGAGAATTCTCTTCTCTTTCATCTAACCCTATCTTTGAACACATCAACTACAAGCCATAGGAGAGATTTGCTTCCAGTTAAGCTTTTTTTAAACGAGGAATTTCTTGACAGTGAGAACAATTAATCAATGAAACAGCTTGCCTGCCAGAGTTGTGGGTGTTCCATTGCTGGAGGTTTTCAAACAAAGATTAGACAACCATTTGCCTGGAATGGAATAAGGACCCCTCCTCCAATGTCCGTTCCAGCCCTATGGGTTTGTGATTTCCCCCACCCTGTTGCCTTTCTTCTCCCTTTCCTATGCTGTCTTCTCTTTCCTATCCTTTCCCATTGATAGGTATCGAACCATTAATAACCATTAGCGGACCTTCAGAAAGAGATAGTAATGATTCACTGTATGAAAAACAGTTTTGAGCTTCAGAAAAGGAACAAAAGATTAATCCTGGCTTGGCTCTTGGAAAAGAACAAAGGGGGATATCATCTAGGTGTACATATACAAATTGGATGGCCAGAGTGTAAAATGTAGCGTATGTATGTATGTATGTATGTGTACAGTTGTGTGCATGTCTGAATAAGTCATTGTCCCCAACGGAAGGAAATGTTAGTTCCATGCAACAGGCAGAAGATGACCAGTACCTCACTGTGACAATAATACCCAAATGTGAGAAACTGACAATCTCCATTTAGAGGGTAGAAGACTATCATTCCCTTGGTGGTGAAGACTTATTCAAAAGGCTTGAAAGTAACAGCTCTCAATCAGAGTCCAGAAGATCATTAGTTCCTTGAGAGTAGAAAGCTGGTACTCAGCACTTCTTGGCACCTTAAGAAGTGGAGGGATTGGCAGGGGGGGTGGGGGTGTCCACATATAACCTGAGCACAAGTTGAGCCCAAAAGGGGTCCCACTTTTTAAGGCTTTTCAGGGTTGTATTGGGCACAGCAATGTTACAAAATCTGAATGTTTTTAAACTAATTTTCCTTAAAATCCTAAAGCAAAAAATGTAAGACACCTGGCATACCTGTTCTCTATCTGTTTTATAAAAAGAAAAGAAAAATTTCAGCCCATGAAAATTTTAATAGTGCAGTTCTTAGACCTTTAGTTACATGCAAAGTACCTCTTACCCATTCCTGATGAAGTGTTTGTAAGAGCAAAAGAAGAGTGTTCTGTACAAATATATTAAACATGATTTAAGAACAAATCAGGGCATGTTATGCTATTTATTTTATAAAATTTTGACTGGCCTTCAGTCAAAAATATGCTTAAGTAAATTATTTACAGGTCAGGCAATGGCAGACTAAGACTTTTCTGAAGGACAGTGATAATACTGCAGTGGAGACCAATGGCTGGGTGAGAAGCCAAGGCCAAAAGAGCCTCTCTGCACAAGGAAAGAACAAGAGATCATCCACTTATGCTTCAGACAGCTTCTCCTTGGAACCCAGAGTCTGAGAGATGGGGTCAGAGAAAAGTCAATAAAATCACACCTGCAGTGGAGTCTGTAAGGAAACTAGGTCCCCTAAAATATCACTTTCTTAAGCATATTTGGATTATAGCTATTTTGCAGCTAAAAGAGATCTCTGGAACATTGGAAAAACAAAAACACTCTTTATTTCAGATTAAATATTTTAAAAAGGTTAAACATTAAAGTAAAGAGTAAAATAATAAACTAAATAATTTTACCAGGCAAAAAGTTTGGGTTAGAATTTAACTTAAGAAAGTTTAAAATGGACTAAGGGGCTAGTTAAATTTGAAACATGATTTTTGTTAAGGTGTTTTTGAAACAATAAAATGAATCAAATAATGCTTCATGGAAATTCAAACTGTTTATAGAGTTTTACCAAAGATATGGTTAATGGCAAAGTAAAGAGATAAAGGATACTTGAGGTAGACCATGTGATCATAGAATTACAAGTGGCAAAAGATACCAAATACTTAAGGACTTCAGAAAGGCAAGGGGAGGGGGAGAGAGAGGGAGAGAGCGAGATAGACAGACCCTCTCTTACCTGTACTTGATTAAATGGCTGTTATTAGAAAAGTAGGGAAATGTACAGAAGTGATGGAAAAAGTTATTACACTTGAGACATTCCAAAATATTTTTGAAGAGTTGGGAAAGAACATTACAGTTACAATAACAGCATCCATAAATTTTATGTGACTACACAATTCAAAAGAGATTTGAATGAAGAGATAAAAGAAGGGATGAAAAATAATTTTGAAAAATCTGCAGGTCAATTGAGTGCAGAGCCAAATCAAAGTCAAAGTGGAAATTTTGGAAAACAAAATAAATATTTTTTTTAAAAAAAGCAGATAGAAAGGAAATAAAGTCAAGAAATAAAATATGATATAGATAATGGATTGTCTTACAGAGAAAGAATTTTGTTTTGAGATCAAGAATATAAAACAACTTCAACAGAGAACTGTTGAAGTTTTAAAAAATCCTATGCTATCAGGAGAGTAGCCTGAAAGAAGACAGTGACTATCCACTTCAGTATTGTTGCCAAGAAAGCAACAGGGATGAGTTCATGAAGTTACAGGTAGTCGTCGACTTACAACAACAGTTTGTTTAGTGACTGTTCAAAGTCATAGCGGCACTGAAAAATGTGATTTATGACCATTTTTCATACTTACAACCATTGCAACATCCCCATAGTCATGTGATCGAAATTCAGACACTTGGCAACTGACTCATGTTTATGACGGTTACAGTGCCCGGGGTCATGTGATCACCTTTTGTCAAAGCAAAGTCAACTGGGAAGCCACATTCATTTAACAACCATGTTTCTAACTTAACAACTGCAGTCATTCACTTAACAACTGTGGTAAGAAAGGTCGTAAAATGGGGCAAAACTCATTTAACAAATGTCTCACTTAGCAACAGAAATTTTGGGCTCAACTGTGGTCGTAAGTTGAGGACTACCTATATTGAGAAGTTGTTTTAGCTTTAACTAAAGAAGGCTTAAGGTAAAGGCTCCCCTGCACATGCGTGCTAGTCGTTTCTAGTTCTAGGGGCGGTGTTCATCTCCGTTTCTAAGCCAAAGAGCCAGCACTGTTTGAAGACGTCTCCATGGTCATGTGGCCGGCATGACTAAACACGGAAGGCGCACGGAACGCTATTACCTTTCCACCAAAGAGGTCCCTATTTTTCTACTTGCATTTTTTACATGCTTTCAAACTACTAAGTTAGCAGAAACTGGGACAAGTAACGGGAACTCACCCCATTACGTGGCGCTAGGGATTCAAACCGCTGAACAGCCGACCTTCTGTTCGACAAGCTCAGCATCTTAGCCACTGACCCACAGCGTCCCCTAAAGAAGGCTTACAGTAAGCTTAATTGAACTTTGGGCACTACATAAGATTAAGCATTTGATTACTCTATTCAGGCTCAAAATTGAGTAGATTGGTATAAAGTGGGATAGGTGTCAATTGGTTGTTATATACAACTGCTAACAAGCTAATGTCATATTCTTCTACATGAAAAAGGGGGAGAATATTTCATAAAAGAGAAGTATTGGGAGTTCAAACAAGGAAGTGTCCTTTGGATGGAAGAGCCCAGGAAAAAGAGAGCAGGAATAATTCTGCCTAAAGATGGATTGAGTAAAATGCCCTCGGGGCAGCTAGATTTGTCAAAACAGGGGCTGTTCAACAGCATGACTGTCAGGCTTACAGTTAGATGCAAAAGTTTAGGCAAACTTTGGTCAAACTTTACACTTCAATGAATCCTTAAGTGAATAGAAGCTGACACAATCCCTACATAATACAAAATGAAGATAATTCACTCTTACAAAACAGAATGAGGGTATAAATAATTTTCTAAAGACTTCCAGCTAGCCAATTTCAGCTGTGACAAACAGAGTTAAGAAATTGAAGTTATACTGAACTGTTGAAATCAAGACAAGACCTAGAAAATCAAGATAAATCTTTACTAAAGCTACCTGAAATCTAGTTAGATCTACAAAGCAGAATCCACATATCACTTCAACAACCTGCTCAAAAGTGCAATGGCATTGTGGTTTATGTCTGTAGATCCACAGTACAACACTGCCTATACACAACAAACTGCATGAGAGAATCTCTCTCTCCCTCTCTCCCTCTCTCCCTCTCTCTCTCTCTCTCCTTCCCTCTCTGATCTTATTACAGAGGTTGTTTAAAATATACAAAAGAAAACTTCAATAAGTCTGAAATGATTTGATCTGATTAAATTCAAATTGAAATGTTTGGCCACAATCAAATAAGTTTGAAGAAAAGACCATCTTGCCAATTGAAAGAACTACCAAGAAGAACTGCATCAACACTGGCAGGCCAAGCTACTGTATATAAATAGGAAGCAAACCCTACCCTCATTAGCACTGATGGTGTTACCTAGTTAGGTAGTCTGCAAGCATACAACTCAGCTCAGAAATCATCAAGGACTCAACAAAAGTTCTATTATGTTTTGGGGTTGTGTGACATCTTGTGTCAAGGAAATCTGCTGGTAAAAGGAAGAAATACATTCATCTAGGTATCAATATATCCCAGAAGTCCTGCAGGCAGGGAAGATACCGAAAAAAGGTTGACTATTTCAACAAGATAAAAATGTGAAACACATCTCCGAATCAATTGTGAAATAGGAAGGAGAGATGAAAGATTTTTGGATGCCCTTCACAGTTCTCGCAATTGAACACTATTGAAAAATCTGGAGAGAAATATCAAACGTATAGCATAATCAAATGGAAGAACATTTCTGAACTAGAAAGTTCTCTAAGGAAGAATGGACGAAAAAACCTAAAAGCAAGAATAGAAGGATTTTTCTTTCACTACAGATATTATTTGAAATCACAATTGGCACGATTTATTGTGCCAATGAAGAGTTGGAATTTAGTAGGTGAAAAAATGTCCAATATTCTACACCTGCCATTTTACTCTTTCTTATCTGCAAACTGCACATAAACAGGAAGTATATATTCATATTTGCATAGAGACGTCATGTTTAACCTTGTACCATAAAGAGGTTATGTCAGCTTCTGTTAATTTAGGGACTGACTGGAATAAGCATTTCAATGAAAGGTATCTATATCTTTTGTTTGTTTGAGCTGAGTTGGAATACTTCTTTACATTTTCTTGTTGTCTGATTTGATTTTTTTTCTTAGTATTCATAGATCTGTGTTTAGGTAGGAAGCAGATTCTTCATTAAATATCCAGATCATCTTCCTCATCCATCCTTTTCCTAATACTTTCTTTCACTGGGATTCTTATGTTGTGGTAAAGTGATTTTAGATGTTCATTTGTTGGCTAAGCATCATAACGATTAAGCTCACTCGTAATATTAAGTTTTAAACCAGTAGTTCCAAACTGAATAGCTGGATGTACATGTCTTAAGTCATAGGTTTAGGTTTAAGGGTGGGGAATTGTGGTGGCTGGGAGTGTGTTTGGGGATTGTTATGTGTGTTGGACCTGGTCTTTGGGTGTTAAGTGAATTTCGTTGTATGGGTATACTGTGTATGCACGTACAATGACAATAAAGTTGTTGTTGTTGTTAACTTTAAAAACCCCTAAATTTGGCAGAATATTGAAATTCAGTTTTTGTCTGTATTATATAGTACACAACTAAACTGTCAGGCCCAACAACTGTCTTCCTTGTTTGTTAATCTTCTGCCATATTGTTCTGTATATTTACAGTGATGAGAGAGAGTTTGTAAATGTTTGTGGCCTGCAAAATTCAATATTGTATTGAATGCCTAGGGCAAGTTTGTTAGACAAACAATCCTAGAAAGAGTAACAGTGGCGCCAAGTTTCTCTGTTTGTACACACTCTATTAGCTGATAAGAGCATTTTCTTTGGCAATGATTTTGTAGACTTTTTCAGCAAATTGAACATCAGAACCCTTTTTTCTGAGTTCCGCAGAAATATTTTTGATTGGGGCATGAATTATTTTTGATAGAAGTATACATTCAGAAACTCATGTTGGGAATAGTAGACTGCAATGGTAGAAACCAATATGTTTTTGTTTTATTTAATGAGTGGGTTCTCCAAACCACAGATATGTCAGAACATCTATAAGTAGTCCTCAACTTATGACCATAGTAACATTTGAACAATTATAATTGTAAGTAGTGATGGTTGTTAGGATCATCACATTGCAGCTTCATCAAGAAAACCCAGCTGTTACTCAGCAAATGCAGGTGTTGTTAAACAAACCCAGAGTTTGCTATGGGGCATTTTTTGCCAGAAACCAAAAATAAATTCCAGTTTCCAACAAAAACATTACAAATCATGGTCACATGATTGCAGGATGCTGCAAAGAGCTATAAAATGGGTGAGTTGACAAATGCCCAAAATGCGGTATATGACTGCAGGGGGTGGGGGTGGGCTGGGCTGGTCAGTTTTTGGAACCTCAAATCTGGGTTGTAAGTAACTTTTGTGGGATCCATCATAACTTCAAAAGGTCACTAAGCAATCAGTCATACGTTGAGGACTACTTGTATCTCAACTGATCTGCTGATTATCCTGGGGTTTTACATACCTTTTCTAATAACAACATAGTGAAAAAGTTGGCTCAGTTTCAATACAGAGATGGCACAGTACATTGCTTGGGACATTGTTTACTTTAACCAGAATATCTTTATGCATTTGACTTTGATGATGTTTGCATCACATTGCCGGTCACACTACTGCAGATAGTTTACCATTATTTTCCTCCATGCTATATTAACTTGCTCTTTAGGGCTAATTTCTTAATAACCTTCTCCCAAATATTGTTTGGGTTTTATCAAAAATATCAGAGGAAAAGTACTTTTTTAATTCAATGCAGTTTTAAAAGGTAGGTAAATATGGGTATGTGATCAAGAGTGTTAATGTCACACTCATACTAGAAAATATATTCACTTTCTAGGGATTTTATACCAGTTCTTCACTTCAAGGAATCACCAAATCAGCAACTTCTCAATTCAGACACAAAAACTCATCAATATAATAATTAACTTTTCAAGCTACTAAGTTGTAATTGTGTCCTGGCATCGTACACATTTAGAATTCACGTCCCAAACTTCCTTCATAGTTCAGCTACAGCATACATTGTCATGGCCTGGAATCAGAGTCTGACTATGAAAAAGCTGCTCCAGCTGAACCAGTGGAATATCAGCCCCAGGAGACACCAAACCAGGAATCACCTTTGGCTGTTTAAACACAGAGGCCATCAGAAAAGCTGGATCAGTGGGATGCTGAGGCATGTTCTCCACTCCCTTGGACTCAGCAAGCAGAGCAAAGATGCTCAATGAGACCCCTTGCCAAAGAAATAATTGTCTTAATTAAAGATAGATGGCTGCAGTCTGATTTAGGAAGACTCCCAACCCATGTTTTTCTATTGAAACAACTGACTGATCTCCTATTTCAATATCTTGTTCTTATAAAAAGTTCCTGTAACTCTGACCTTTGGACTGGCTGATAAACTGATTTGGCTGTTGGAACCTTAGCTTAGATCTTGATTTTTCTGTTTGTTCCCATTAAAAACGAAACTCCTCAGGCATACTTTCTTTCCAAATGACCCTGTTTTGATATAAATCCCTTTACTTAGTACTGTTTATCTACCCAGCCTGAGTAAATTGCTATTATCACTAACAACTGTGTCTGAGAGTTTAAAACCTAAAACAGGACACACATCCACATTGGAATCCATTCAACTAAAATACAAGAGAACCATGTCTCATGCTTTCTCCATAATGACTAATACATTTCTCCAGCTGTAGTTAAATTGTGCCTCGGTAAAGGAAAAATGAGAAATTATTGGCTGAAATACCTACGAGCATGTTTGTAGCTCAGTTTATCCTAGCTGAGAAATACATATGTTCTTGGAAGAGGCAAATAACCACTGATTTGGCTAATGAGGACTGTCACTTCAACCTCTGCTTATGATAGCAGTAGAGAAAGCATGGTTGAAGTCAAGCAAAGAGTATTTGACTCAGAACTGTTAGCAGACAGAATCAGTTCCTCACATTGCTGCTACTTTACTTTCATTGACATGCTATATGCCACTCTAAAATACCTCTATAATGTCCTTCCTGCTTAACAAGGAAGGGCATTCACCCTGGCAAGAGTTGATATCCTACCTTCGCAAATAATAGAGACGCGATGTAACAATATCCCTTTTCAAAAATGCATTTGCATCTATTCACATTGCATCTTTGTTTCTAAGCTACCCCGTATCATTGTTGGCAATTAGAGTTAATCACCCCACACGTTAGCTGATGCTTCAAATGGCTTCCCTCTGAAACTGTGCTCTTTCCACTAAGGCAGGGGTAGGCAAACTTGGCTCTTTTACACCCTGTGGACTTCAACTCCCAGAATTCCTACAACAGCTTGGC
>JANHZT010003024.1:99921-120446 GCA_032468215.1 Stegonotus admiraltiensis
GCAGCTTCTCTCCCTTCCGCTATTTTTTTTTTTAATTTAAGAGCCATTCTCTACCGTCCTTGGAGCCCCAAAGACAACCCAGCTCCAGGACACGGCCAAGCAGAAACGGGGAAAGGAACAGCGCAGCTTACTCCAAAACCGCCGCGGAGCAAAAAACGCGGGGTTATCGGATAGCTTTCCCCCCCCTTTTATTTCCTTGGACTCGGAAGGAGGCGAAAGGCCGAGAGAGAAAAGCGAGAGGGTACAGCAATCGGAGCGGGAACAGCGCCTCCGAGGGCGAGAGCAGCAAAAGAAGCGAGAACCGACACTCACCGGCGCCCAGAGTGCCCAGCAGCACCCACCACACGCATAACATCCACATGTCCAGGCTGGCTCAAGGGAGGGCAATCCGCTTTCTTGCCGCGACGATTCTCTCGCAGGCCAAAGACTTGTAGTGGGGGTGGGGGGAGGAGGAGATCCGGAGCGCAGACCCGGAGCCGCCCAGCCCGCAGCCTGTCAAGCTTCGACGGTTCCCTCCAGCCGCAGCAAGCGGGGCGGAGCCACACCCGGCTTTCGCTTTCGCTCTCCGCCGCAGGAGGGGAGACGAAGGCGTAGGTGGAAGAACGGCCCCCTCCGTAGCCGGCTGCCGGGCTGATGCTGCGCGCTACAACTTGAGAGCAGGTGGGCTTTCTTTCGTGAAGAGCCGGAGAAAGACCTGCAGGTTCTCCCCCTTTTCCAGCTTGGTCCGCGGTAAACCCAGGGAGGAGCTACGGCGGTCCTCGAGAATCGCCGCAGCCCTTTAGAAGACCTTGAAATCGCCCACCGAAAGTTTCCAACCTGGCGAGGCGACGTTTTCGGCTGCTCTCGGGTCTTCTAGCAACGCAGGAATTGCGCAGACTTGGAAACGAACGCCGGGATCTTGGCGTGACAAAGGAGGAACTCTGCGTCATACTGAAGCTTGCGATCGTCAGGGAAAGCCGACGCCGCCAAAGAGAAGTCTTCGCCCATCTTATGTACTGTACAGTATGTGCAAGTCTGAGATGGCGCAGCAGACTGGCTCTGAGGCTCCGGCGAAGCCCGAAGCAAAAACTCCCAGTGAAATCTTTACAGCGCTCTTCCATGAGTGTTTCCGCTCAGCCTTAAAATAAGGCGGTGTTATGAAGTAAGGTTTCTGCAGCCTTTAAACACGCACAGTTGCAGGAAAAGCAGTAGCTATAAATAAGAGATGTATGAGTTTCCTGGTCTCATCTGAGGTTTCTACACCAGGGAATTTAAATGGGAGAATTTTTTTTTAATTTTTTTTCTGATGTTTTTTCAGTCCCCCTGCCCTCCCTGTACTGGTGCCTATCGTTTTTCATAAAGTATAAATGCATCATGCTTCAGGAACATTTGAAGTTAAACCCATATAATCATGATAGAAGCTGGCGTTTTAAATTCAACTATAAATCACACTAGATAGAATTGCAAGCAAATTAATTTAGAATAACTGAGATAAATATGGCCTTTCTACAGCCTTTTCAATATGCTGCTATATAATAAATAACATGCTGTCAACATATTAGGACTTCCACTCAGACATGTGGAGAGAATTGGCCATCTTTCAGACAATCGTTCTTGATGTTTCCTTCATCAAGAGCGATTATTAGTGGCAATGTTAATAATAAGCCAAAGGGGTTTTTCGGCAACTGCACGTTGAAATCAAAGCATATAAATAAAGACAAATTAAGTAATCCAGTTTCAACAGAATCTAAAGGCAGCCTTATCTTCTTTTTAACCCAGAATATCCTGGATTTTTTAAAATATCTTTTTTGTTTGAAGAACACTAGGTAAATATATGGGAAATCATGTCTTCTCTAAATGCTCCTGACTGGAATATTTTTTGGTGGCTTTGGAGAAATTCAGGATTAATAGGCAATATCACAAAGATATACCAAATTGTATCTTTGTTTAAACAATGACTGTGACAGGTGTATATGTTTGGATATCCTTTCAGTCATGACTTGGTAATAACTCCTTTGCCAGAAAAAAAAAATCTTCTGAGCATTCCTGTAGACAACTGACAGCCTATTTTAGCTTTAAATTTTTTTCCTCTACTCTTCCTTGCAGAACTCTTCTAACTTGGAAATATTCTTATGTCTCTTTACATAAACTTTGTTTCAGAACTCCACGCAGATTTTCACACAATCCAAGTCGGGATTATGAATGTTATTCCACGACTTCATATTTCCTTCATGAAATTACTTCATGGTTAAATTGAAGATATGTTTCAGATCATTGTCTTGCTGAAATATCCAATCTACTTTCAGCTTCATTTCCCTCCCCCCTCCCCCCATTGTGGGACTCTTCCCTAATTTTAGAATTTAATTGTCTTATCTCAGGACAGGGACAAATATTTAATTGAAAACTGATGCCTAACATGATAGAAAGTTTATTTATTAATGGCATTCATTTCTTACGCTTTTTTCTAGTAACTCATATTAACATGTGTTTCTCTTCCCCTTTTACATTCTTAAAAAATAGTATGAATAATTTGCAAATGAACTAGACCAGACCTATTTTTATGTTCAAATAATACTATGCTGTCTTGTAAATAGCTTTCTTATACTAGAGAGATATTTTTTTACACCTGGGAACAATCTATTTATTCATGCAATTTAGCTACCGCCTTAATCCTTATGGACTCTAGGCAGTTAAATATTAAAACATTAAGAATAAAATACATTTAAATTTTTCAATAATAAATTATAACAAGAAATAATAAACATTCATGCATGCATGCACTCAGTCGCACACAAAGAATAAATTGTGGCCTTATTGTCAGTTCCCAAAGGCATTCTGGAAAAGCCAAGGTTTTACTAGCTGCCAGAATGCCATAAGGATGGGGTTTGATAGTCACCTAAGGGGGCAAGCTGTTCCATAGGAAGAGATCTGCCCTTGAGAACACCTGATGTTGTCATCTTCTCTTGCCATATCTCCTAATAGTTGGAAACTCTTAGTAGAGGCTATTGGGCCATCTGGTTCAATTGTTCTGAAACTATTTTATAAAGGGAATCTCTTAGATACCCTGGTCCCAAGCAATATAGGCCTTTAAAAGTAGCAACCAGCACCTTCAATTGCACTCATAAACATGCTATCAAGTAGTGCAGCTCCTGCAGCAGTGATATGACAATACAGATGCTGTACTAGCTTGTGAGTATGTGGAGCAGAGTGTTCTGGCCAGCTGAAGGTTCTGATTGATCTTCAAGGGCAGCCCCTTGTAGAGCAATTTACAATAATCTAAACAGGAGATAACAAAGAAATGAATGGCTGTGTTCAGAGCCTTGGTTTTGTTTTGTTTTTTTAACTCACAAGATGCTTCTGCATCAAAGAATGTACTGTGTTACATGAGGCAGAGCAAGGTCAGTTGAAGATGAAGTAAGGTGTGTACATTGATAAGACAGAACACAATATAATTAAGGATAATAAATTTGCTAAATAAATCCTAAATACAGCATCAAACATTTGAATGTAGGACTTTATCAAATTGAGAAACCAGTGTGTTCCTATACATTAGCAATTTGCTCTGTTTTCTAATTAAAATAAAGTTTGTTAAAACACCAAAAATAACAGCCAAAAATATTGACTTAATTTTCTTCCCCAATACGTTAGGCTGGCTAAATGTTGTATAAATAAATCTATAGCTTCAGACAAAAATCTGTGACTTCTTTGATTTTTTTTTATAGTCCAAGCTTTTGTGACCAGTAGTCTATTTAATTATATTCATGAAGAGCAGTTTTCTCTAGCTAAGAATAATCATGCATTTGTTGAAGTTGCAGTATGTACAAAAGCTTATGCGACAAAATATTTTCTGTCTATAAGCTGCCATTTTTAATTATTGCCAAAACAAACCATTACGTTTGGAAATAAGATAAAATAAGTACCGTTTCATTGTTTTTCTGCTTGAAGAAGGTTAAGTGGGAATATTCACATAAGTGTTTGAGTTCTGCTGGCAGCCTGGCACATTTACAATAGTGGGCTATGTGTTGTGACTGAAAATTAAGTCCAGTGGAGCTTTCTGATGTATAGACGTGTACCTAAGTGAGATAAATGTAAATATATTCCAGCAAAGATGTACATAAAGGAATAATACGATAAAACTATAGCTATTAGTTTTTTAAAAAATCCTCCTAAAAGCAACAATTAATTGCTAAGGAAGCAAGATTGACTATGTTCAGTGAGAGAATAGAATATTTTATCTACTTGAAAGGACTTCTTTGTTCTAGAAATAAAGACTAGTTTCAGGGTTGAGCCCAGCCTGATGTGTTAGAACTCATTTTCAATATAACTCTTAGCATACAATTTGATGATGTTGTGTGTATGTGTGGGTGTGGGTGGGTGTTTCTGTCTGTGAAGGAATATTCTATTCTCTGTCCCCATCTAGTAAATGCTTTGAATCCTTCTGCACCTTGACCCTAGACAAAATATACTTTCTACCTGAAAAGCCATAACACAGTCAGAAATGTGCCCGTAATCAGGATTTCCTATAGCATTTCAATCCAGCTGGCTGTGGAAAAGAAATCAAATAGAAAGGGTAAAGCTTTCAGAAGGGTGGAGGCAGATACAATACCCAGCTAGTCTCCTCTCTGCAGAGGGAGTCAAAAGGCACTCATTTATAGCCAACAGAAACTAACTGAAGCTCAGGGAATATACAAAGGGAGAAATTCTTGATTCAGTTCTCTAGATAATAACTGAATAGACTGAAACACAGGCTGGCTTCTTTCTGGCAATACTGGCCTTGCATTCAGGTGCACAGTGTCTGAATGTGCAATGACTGTGCAATGCTACCTCTGCGCTGCTGAGTCCAGATCGCTGCAGCTGCAGCACACCCACTCATCTTTTGGCTGCCAAGGCAGCTCTCTGAGCACACCCACTCCCGGCTGCCTAGTACACCCACACTCTGCTAGAAGCAGCCATGGCACGTACACACAACCAGTTACTGATGCTGCCTCTCAAGAGGGTGTGCTGCGTAGGAAAGCAGATGTGTAACATACATGCTGAGTTCTCTGCAAAAGGAGGAGGGGGGTGAAGCTGTATTGTGACAGCTACTATGGAAAGATGGTATTAACAGCAGCATTTGTTCTGTATAATACTGAAGTTGGTTACTGATTTCCATCTGGTTGTTGTGAAACTCTGAAACACAGCTCAGTCAATCCAATGAATATAGACCTAAACTTAAAAGGAATGCGTAATCACAGCATCTGATAATTACACTCAAAATTTTGACAGTGTAGCTTTGGACAATTGCAAAGCTCCATTACTAGCTTTGGACAATTGCACATACATGTCTAAAACTTCCTTTGCACATAGAGCAATATCAATCAATGTGTGAGAGATCATGTTGACAAAGATAACTAGAAAAAAATAAGGAATCTCTGCACCATGGTGAGTGGTAGGTCATTTTAGGTACCTACATATCTAGGAATCAGTTTTTAACACGATAAAACTAAAACATGTCCAAAGCTTTGCATACATAAGGCACCATCAAATATGCATGACAAGCCTATTTCTTCTGTATACACTATTGCAGATTATATGTTCACATATCCATGAGAATATTGGTAGTGTGCTCAGAAGTAGAAAAATTCAACACTATCCACGGTGGAAGAATGGTTGGTGAGGATGATGAAACTTGCAGAGATGGCTAAATTGACTTTCTTGGTTAAAGGGGGAAAAATCTACATTTATGGCTGATTAGAAATCCTGTATTGCATAAACTTTTGCATGAAACAAAAAACTGCACTATGATTTGCACTTTTGATGATTGGAAAAAAATGGCTGACAGAAGATAGTGAGCTTTTTTATAGTCAAAACAGTAAGTCATAACTTTGTAGTTATGTTTGCTGCAAAGGAAATTAGAAGTTTCGTCTATGTTTCTCCTTTCTGTACTTTTTTTCATTTCTTTGTTTTATTTTGTATTAGGTTATGTTAGTTTTCATTTTCAGATATATAGTTATCCATTTATCCATTTTCTTATACCAAACTGGAACAAGCATGCAGATCTACTAGTTTTACCCATTGCTTAATTGTGAAGTCTCTTTCACTACCAGTTAGAAGTGAAAAAGTCTTCACAATTCAGCAATAAGTAAACCTGGTAGATCTGCATGCTTGTTCCCACCTGGTATCAGAAAATGGATAAAGCGGGTTCCCTCTATTTCTCTCTCTCCCCCTCACATATACAGTGAGTTTATTACAATCCAGAATCATCCAGTGATACTAATTTATAGAAGAATACCTCTTCACCTAACACATAATTAACTTTTAAATTTTGCAACTGCAAAGTATATACTACCAATCAGGTTGGATGGCTTCAAAAGGAAATTAGTCAAATTCAAGGAGGAAAATACTAACAACTACTAATTATGATGACTAAATACTGCTGCTGATATAGAAGACTGGGTCCCAATACTATTTATTATGGAATATGAGTGGGATCATGCTATCAACATATTTTTGAACTTCCCACTGGTTTGGCCCCTGTGTTAAAACAATACTGGGCTAGAAAGGCTCAAGATGTAGGCCAGCAAGGCTTCTTAAATGTCATTATTCAAGGAAGAAAGTAAATGATATTTATGGTTTATTCAGCTGTAGGTGAAGAACTGTAGATGAGTACATTTTAAACAATAACCCCAAGGCTCGGAAACTAAGATAATACCATAAAAAGGAAGTGAGAAGTCAAAGGTGATGGAATGTTATACAAGATTTTCTCTTGAGGAGCACATAAATCGATGAGAAGATATCATACATGCTCATGAAATCAAGACATACTTCATAACATAAAAGCACCTGAGAATGGGCCTTAGCAATTGACAGACAGCAACAGATAGCAGTTAAATAGCTGCTTGACTTTAAAAAAAATACTGAAAATGGTCCTGGTCACTCAGGTAGAACTGAACATTAGATTAGCAGTTTTAGTAG
This sequence comes from Stegonotus admiraltiensis, assembly GCA_032468215.1. Taxonomy (NCBI): domain Eukaryota; kingdom Metazoa; phylum Chordata; class Lepidosauria; order Squamata; family Colubridae; genus Stegonotus; species Stegonotus admiraltiensis. Next base: position 106,855 of record JANHZT010003024.1, read on the forward strand.
GTGAAGAAAAAAAATTACATTTTAAAAATATTGTTCAGGTAGAAGAAAAGGGCAATAGTTGTTAAGACTACAGCAAAGACCTACTGTATCAGGTCGCCACACCATAGGTTCAGAGACCGGATGATTAAGCGTTATTGATGTACTTCTCTTTTTAAGGTCATCTTAGCTAGATGAGAGGGAGAAATTGCCACACTTTTTGGCAGTAGGTATCATCAATCAGAAAGCATTATATGTAGGATTGATTTATATTGTCATTTCTTAATTTATTGCCAGCTTCACTGGATGACTGTAACCTGGTGATTACTTTTATTCCAAGTAAGCATTATTTCCTAAAATTCACATTCCTATCACACTTTATTGGATCCTTTTGTACATAGTTTTATTCCTTAGCAATTTCTCTCCGTCTTCCATTCTCTGCAATAATTTAAAGGCACATTCCTGTGTCTAGCCTGAGATTTCAAAGGAACTAAAGTAGTATGTTGTAGGAAAGTGTGGTTTCAAAAATCTAAGAAATCAGAAGCTGGGCTCCAGCAAATTATAAGAGTCTGAGATTGTTTTAATTGGGTGGTAGTCTGCTGAAAGAAAATGAGGGAAATAAATGTTCTGCTGCTCTTGTCTTCTGCCAGTTTGCCTGCTTTACAAATGCCTCACTGAAGAAGTGAGTCAAAAGACAGCTGCATTTTAGTGTTTTCCAGTTATTACTTCCCTGTGTAGCTTCTGTCAAAAAGAAAATAAATATCTCACAATTATAAACATTGCACTTCTAATATTTTTCATGCTACTTCTGAACCACTTGTTTTTGAAACAGTTAGCTAAGTGTGTCACAGAGTAGAGGTGAATAGTGTAATAAACAGTTATGTATTCATACAGTGTGAAGGCATTCTATAACAATTTAAGTACTAAAGAACACTTATAGTTACTGTCAGGGGTGGGTTCTACTTACCTTTACTACAGGTTCGCATGCTCAGATCGCCGATGATGACATCCGGGGCGATGGGCGGGGCCTCCTGCCGGCTTTACTACCGGTTCTTGCAAACTGGTCTGAACCGGAGGCAACCCAGCACTTGTTACTGTATTAGAACAGTCAATCTTACCAACAGAATGGCCTTCTTATATCTAGTATGTTGCATGTGATTCTCCATCTTCAGATCCTAGTTTTACAAAAAGATGCTGCACAGATAGCACCATTGAAGACTATGAGACATTCTGACATTCTAGATATAGAGCCTCCATGAAACAGATGGAAGGATCAGGCCTGTGAAGGGTGCATGTGAATTCATGTTTGCCTAGTTACAGCTAAGGGAAGATTTGCTGATTCAAATCTCTTTATTTTTCTCTTGATGAATGTTGGCATCCCTAACCACAAAATGTCCTCCAGCTGTTTTCTTCTCTGCACAACATTTTGTAGTCATGCATGCAATTGTAAATGACTGCATGGATGAATTTCTTAGTATACAGAGCCTCTAAGAATCCCATATACAACAAGAGGCATTCAGGTGCTTGTGAGACTTGTGTGTGAGGGGGGGGGGAGAGAAAAAGTTTTGCCATAATTTTTAACCACTCCACCTCTTTTCATCATGCTAACATATGCATAATGTTAAAGAAGAAGTATTTTGGATTATTTCCCTGCTCTCTCTCTCACAGTGAACAAAGACATTCTGGAAGAAGCATTTCAAATGCTAGTAGCATTTCTCTGCCATAGAGGTCATTGTAAAGCAAAACAACTTCCCCTTTATTTGCATTCAAAAATATCAGCACTCCAATAGTACTATCCCTGCCCTGGGAATCTTGTCCATCTGTAAAGAGGAGAGAAAACGTATCAGCCTGACAGGCCAAATGGGCCTTGAACAATGACAAAGGCTTCTTCTTGTGTAGCATGTTAAAGCTCTGAACGGAAATGTGCTAGGCAAAGGAAGACAAGAAATGCCGGTACTGTATTAAAAAGCAAGGAGAAATAAAACATTAAGCTGCTGCTATAAGACTCAAAATTATTACGAGACTTGCTTATCCTGGTTCATGCAATACTTTTTTATTTGGAATGATAGAAGATAGCCTGTGTGTGAGAACTTTGTTTGATGGGAACAATTCTAGGATTAGCAGCAATAACAACAGCTCTGTGTGGCCCTTATTGCAAGCACATTGTTCTATGTTGCAGTGCACACATCAGACAAAAGTTTAAGCCAGAAGGTGTTCATCATGTAAGCTGTGTCAGGAACTGATAGTGATATTTCTACAAATGTATCTGCCCTGATATGTTAATGTGTGTCTTACTGAGCCATTTTTTTCCTGAAAAATTAACCCAATTGCCTAGCTTTACATCACATACTGAACCGTAAATTAATTATACTGGCTAGGTTTTTACCACACACTGAGCCACAAACTACATTACCACATTTTAGCCTTCTGCGTTGAGCAAGCTCAGTCATAATAATGGCACCAAGAACCATGTCTATGGTCCAATAAACACGTGCTGAACAGTGTGAAGCCTAAAATGTATGCCTTTTTGTGAGCCAAATAACATATTTTAATGTTTAAATTCTATAATTCCAAGCTTCAATTGCTTTAGTTTTTTTTTAAAAAAAAATTACTAAACAGAATGGTACACATTCAATTAAGATGTAATTAAATGATTATATTTCATTCAAAGTCTCAGCAGTGTCCTAGGTTCTCTGAATGTCTTATTTGACTACCACAGCCTTTGGATATTATCTTACAAGTCAAATAGTTCTTACTGAGCAAATGAAAAAGTACTAAGATAGCTGGTACACACAGAACTAGGCTTTAGAATCAGTTAAATATATAGAACGGAACGGGACGGAACAGAATAGAATTCCTTATTGGCCAAGTGTGATTGGACACACAAAGGATTTGTCTTTTGTGCATATGCTCTCAGTGTACATTAAATTAAAATAAATTTGTAAAATTGTGATTCAGTACACTCTGTGATCCATTATCTCAAACTATAATATGAAGTTGTTTGTTTATTGCTTTGGAACAATAGAATATATTTTGGTAACTCTTGGAATTTAATTAATTAATTTAACATATACAGTTTTTGTATTGTTGTTTAAAAACCACTCTAATCATGAAGGAATCTGGGAAGCAAACAAAGAAATGAAAATAACATTTAGAAAACAAAAATGAGAAGATAGTTAAAAGAATCTTATAATCATACTTCTTATAGTATGCACCTACAATGAACTATCAAATATGTTATCGCTTCTTAGTCAAGGGTTTTATCTCAGTTAGGCAACAGTCAGTTCCAGCTTCTTTTCTTCCCTTCCTCTCCAGATTTTGTTTGCAACCAAAGTATAATATTTTGCCTTAGCACCCAGGCATATGCTCATTAAACAAAGCCAGTTCATTCCTGTTCTTTTTCTTCCCCCACCCCCAACACAGAAGAGTGATTCTAGTACTTATTCTTTTCCCTGTCCAACCCACGCAAGTATGAAGAGATTGAAAGCTCTTCAGCAGCCTAGTAAAAAGATAATTATTCTAAGGCACACTACACGTGACCTCCCATCATGAAGGACCTTCCCCCTGCCATAAGCAGAAGAAGCCTAGAGGACAACCCAGTGTGATCCCTCTCAGGCAGAAGCTTAGCAGAAAAGAGCAGAAGACATTTAACAACCAGTTCTTGCAAACCAATCAGAATCATCTAGATAGCATTCCCAACCTAATCAGAAGAGAAGCAACATTAATAATTTCAGTCCCAATTCTGTGTGTACCAGCTATCTTAGTACTTACCTCAGTACTTACCTCAGATTAGCTTGCTTAACTTTTGATAAATCAAAATGGATACTTTGAGCAAAGGCATTGGAAAAAGGTACAGGGAATATAAATGGCATAAAAATACATGAACAGAGAGCTAGTATGCCTGAGCTGTTCTGGATCACAGCATCAAAGAACTTGCCATTTAAACCATTGAGCCTTCTCAGTGAGGGAATCCAAATTAAGATATTGCTGGAAGGCAGCTGTCCAGCTTCTGCCTGAAGACATGTAGAAAAGAGAAGCTCACTATTCCCCTTAGTAACTGGCTGCAGTATTGAACTGTTCTTATTGTTAGAAGGCTTTTCCTAACATAATCTGCCTTCCTATAACATGAGGCTATTATTCCACAATACTGGTGTTTGAGACAATAAAGAACAGGCTGAGGTCTTCAGTGAAACATGTTTCAAGTGTTTGAAAATGATCATATCCCTTTTCAGTTATCTTTTTTAGACATCAAGCACACTCAGTTTTCGAAGTGTCCTCTCATAAATCTTAGTTTTCAGTTCTCATTTTCCTTTCTTTGCATGAGCTTCAGTTTCTCATACCTAAATTCTCTAAGTTTGTCTTGTTAGAAACTTAGAATAGGTGAATAGAAGGTCATGTCCAGAATTATATGGATAATGTTATTTAGAAAGCTATATGTTTACTTGATACAACAAAAAATCATATGTGCGGTGTATCAGTCTTTCTTGTTATATTGAACTATGCTCAAGTTTACTTTCTAGGAGAAAAGGGTATCACAGGATCAAGGGTGCAAACACATGCAGAGGAAGTTGGGAACAACCTTCAAAGCAGCTCTACAAGCTTTGGAAACAACATGGCTCCTTTCATTTTGCAAAAAGAATTGCTTCATTAAGTTCTGCAACATTGATCAGTGTTCTTTTGAATCTTTTTCACAGACATACTGTGAAAAATGATAGATTTGGTACCTAGACCTTTTACAAAACTATCAGTTCTAGCCTGGTTTGTTTAGCTAGGTAGCTTCTCATTTAAACTGTCCAATGACTAAAACAAGAGACTTCCTTTCATGTATTTCCTCCTGTGAACTTCTGCTATTCCAGAGCGATTTTCTGGGTGTCTTTAGAACATACTGTGCGTATCTGGACAGTTTTCTAATTTAATGGTCAATGGGCATATGAGAAAATTGGAGAGCATCTCGTGGGCACTCTGACAAAATGACTGCCATGCCAGATGTATAATCATTATTTTATCAGAAAAGAAATGGAGAAGCTCTCTAGTGAATCTCGCCCTTTTTTCCTAAGTAAATAGGTTTCCATACAAAATCATAGAAGCAATTACCTCCACTTATAAACAACAGGCCCAGGGGCATCCTTGAGAATAAATAATGCTTTTAATTAAAAATAATATCTAGAAATATTTTAAAAAGTCAAGTGGAACAGTACCATTCACTGAAGTATCTCCTGCTGTCACTGATGTTTTTTCTTCATCATGATGAGCACACCATGAAGTATAATAACCCTGGAATTTTTTTCCTTTGCTCTTCCTGACCTGACAATAGCAATAAATTATAAGCAGTCTTACTATAGATTAAAATTAACTGCTCTGTTGTCATTTCATGTTTAAGTTAGCTGTAATTTTAAAAATAAATATAAAATATTGTCTCGGCCTCATTTGCATGCTTACTCATATTTATTTAGGCAAACACAGATTCATTATGAAATTTCCCTGTGCTTAGTCACTTCTCTCAAACTTTTTTTTTGTATCTAAAAGTGCTTGTTTCTGACTTTTTAAAAAATGTTGCCTTAGTTACTTGGTGTCTTCTTTCTCTCCTCTCCCTCCTCCAGCTCCTCTTGGCATGGTGTTTAATTGATGATAATGTTTGAGAATGCTTGGCATGATTCACTCAAATAGAGGAATAAAACTGAGTGTTCCTATTTTCCCCTCCTCCAAGTTAGTTTACAAAAATGATTGTTGCTTATGCCAAGCAGGAAATATCTAGATTTTAAAATTCTAAGTAGGATCAGTGAGCTAACGATAACATGAGCCATTGTTCCATCAATAATTTTATCCATTAGTGCCAAGATTCAACTAAGGCAAACCACTTTTTCAGACAAGTTTCTACATGTCTGTTATTTTCTGGATCAGAAACCACCACCGTAAATTAATGGTTATACAGACACAGATGTCAGCTAACCACAGTGCATTTGTTTCAAAAGCATGCACATTCTACTCTATGTTTAAATAATTGATCTTATCAACATTCTGGCACAACTTTCTAGAGTTGCTAAAGCTGGACTGAAATGAAAGCAAAATACACATTATAAAGGGCCTCTTTGCATAACTGCAAGTTCATGCTCTGATGCAAGAAAGAACCATATCAGTCCATGTTAAAAACTTGCATGGAAAATCAGTACACGCTCAGAAGAATGCTGTTTGTTAAGTTCAGATTGGCTTTTGCACACTATTGCAAATAACTGAATACCTTATATAGTAATGACAAGAAAGCAGATCAGATAGCATTACTAAATGTATGCATAACTTTAATTAGCTTAGCCAATCTTTATTCAAGTGCACACAGGATATGTTTATTATCAAGAGAATCAGTTTTGATGGCAATAGCATTTATTAAGAATGGGGAAACTCTACCTTCATTGAAGCTTATTGGATGACTGTCAAGCTAGTCTCATTCTTGAGATCATATCTACATAACAAGACCAGGCTTGTTGTGGAGATAAAATGGAAAATCATGCATTCTGCCTTGAGCTTCCTAAGGTGGACTACTCACATAAGTCATGGATAATAAACATTGCATGAATTTTCCACTTTGTTGTTTATTAACTATGTTACTTGGTTCATTAAATACATGAAGATTCTATGGACAGAATCTGATTTCCTTCGGTGTGAAAACTATGTATTCTACCAGTCCAGTATAGTTTTCCCCAGTATATATTAAATGCTACAAATAATAGTAATTTTAATGTAATTGTTCTCTAAGTCCCTGATAAATTACTTAAGGTAATTTAACAAGACTTTCTGAAAGTCTGAATCTATTCCTAAAAGTAAGGAAATTAATATATCTGTTTTCTATTTACTTCTAATCAAAAATTGTTATTTTTCTGAACCAAACATTTTTGAGTAGCTAAGTATCTTCCAAAACAACAAAGCATTCCACTCCACAAGAATGAATTTTAATAGGAAGTGATTTAAGTGTGTAGCTTTTGCCAGTTGTCATGTTTTAAGCAATATTTTTAAAGGAAAAGAAGTACAGAATTAACAACTGGCTTTTTCTTGCTGTGTAGTCTTTTTGTCTGATGGACCAACATATTTAGTTCATTTGATGAGCTTTTATAACATTTTGTACAAATACTGTCAGATTGTATGATGGATGGTTATGTGGATCTGAAAGACAAAAACATTTTGATGATTTTGTTTTATTTCATTTCTTTCTGTTTTTCTAAACTTAACATCATCCTGCTGGCTAGTATATCTCCACATGATTTATGTAATTAATGGACAGTACATAAGCTGAATCTTTATTGCCAATTGCTGCCTTCCCTCCAAAGCCTTGGTTGTGCCCATCACAGCCCCTTCAAAAGCTATTACGGTGTTGTCAATTTGGAGGCAATTCCATACCACAGGATATTATTATTATTATTACTATTACTATTATTATTATTATTATTATTATTATTTTATTTATATACTGCCCTTCTCCCGAAGGACTCAGGGCGGTGCACAGCCAAAATAAAACATCAAGATACAAAAGTTAAAAACAATTAAAACAAAATTAAACAATTTAGCCACAATTTAAAAACCAAACCCCTATACAAATCAAACCCCAGTTAAGAATGGTGGCTATGTTGTTGTTTCTCTCCCATGCTTCTTCCACCTTTCTAGAAGGTGACTTTAAAAATTACAGACCATACTGCAGAGCAGGGATGTCAAACTCGCATCGTCACGGCATTGTCATATGACTTTTTCCTCCTTTGCTAAACTGAGTGTGGGCATGGCCAGCATATGGCGCATCTGGCCCACAGGCCATGAGTTTGACAGAATCTTCAATTTCAGTTGAATCAGAAATGTTTCTACTAATACATCCATGGAGAAACTGCAATTAGCCAATCAATGCATGACAGAAGAAAAACAGTACAGTTGTGGAAAAACCCAAAGAAATACAAGAATCCAGATTGGATAAAGTAGATAGATAACTATAAAAAAGAACCTGCAATGAAAAAACTTGTAATACAGCCAAAATGGTAGAGAAAGGGGCAAGGAAGATCAGAATTGGTCAGCACCAACTGAAGAGGAACTTTTTACACCGGGGTGAAATCCAGCCAGTTCTATCCGGCTCGGGTGAACCAGTAGCGGCGGCAGCAGGAGGCTCCGCCCACCCACAGGGACGACATGACATCACTTTTTTGCTACATTTTAAGCCTCTGCGCATGCAGAGAAGGCTTTGCACATGCGCAGATGGCGGCGTGCTCACATTGGTGAACCGGTAGGAAAGGTAAGTAAATTTCACCCCTGGTCTACACCCACTTATTGCCAAGCAGTTTAACAACATACTATAAAGAGGTAAAATTGAATATTGGTTAATATCTGGAAAACCATAGCTGATAATGAAAGATCCAACAAAATAAATAATTAATAATAATAATAATATATTGATTAGATTTTATAGATTAAGCATATAGGATTACCATGCTTCTTTTTTATAGTCACTATTTACAAGACTCAATTGCTCATTTATACATGTAGATTTTATTGTTACAAATCATCATTCACACCAGCAATATTTGAATAGTTTACTTCCATTCACTTGGAAATGGTCATTTCTTTCTCTCAGTGATGGGATTTAAAATGATAGTGGAATAAATTTAATCCATCAATTATACCATCAAGATCATTACCTGATTTTAATGTGACAGAATCTTCTTGTATGTTGCAAATTCCATCTGCAGCCATTGATTCTAAGGAGTTGCATACTTCTATGCAGCCCCTTTCACAAGAAGGAAATTGTTTTCGGTGGAGCTGACTCAGATTAGTGTGCACAGAATTACAATTGCCCACCTACTTAAGACTAAGATCCATTAAAATTAATGGGGGCCTTGTATGAAGTAGTTTTATATATGATAGTACCATAAATCATTATGTGATAGATCAATGTGACTTATTTATTTATTTAGTGTATGGCAATCAATGTGACTGAGAATGTGTGTCAGCATCTACAAATGAGCTCATACAGATGCATTACTAATTATTTGCCATTTGAATTGTCTGTTTAAACAGTATGAGGATTGACTCACAAATTACTTGCATCTCCAGGAGGTCTTTTTAAATCAGCAGTCACTAATGTGGAAGCTCATTAGGGCCAATGATCTGTTGCCATAAAATTAGAGTTTTTCTTGTTCTTACTTTTAAGAGGTATGTGGTTAGCATAAGGTGGTTGTCTCCATCTTTACCAATATGCTGTGTCTCAGAAAGGATTGATTGGCAAACAACCACTCCTTTTTAGTGTCTGCTTTGCTAGGGCACATTGCTACTCAGGCAAATTTATATCTGGATTTTGGGCATAAATTTGCTAGTCCTTTTAGATGTAATGCGATGTATTTATTTTTAAAAATTGTGAAATATCTTGGGCACATGGTATCTATCTCCCAATGATAATCCAGAAAACCAGCAAATCAACATTACTACTTTTAGGTGTTCTTGCTGGGGGAAAATTAATTTTGCCAACCAATTGCTAAGAAATAAAATTGGAAATTGTCAAGAATAAAAGAGAAGCCAAAGAAAGACAAAAATCTCAACTTACCAAAAAGTTTCAAAGAGTTAGAAGAGGCTGGTATTACAACATTTGTAAAGACATTGACAATGGGAACACCATTGGAAAAATAAGGGAAGACTTGCAAAAGATCTGTGGAAACTCAGAAGGAAGTTTCAACCTCAGATTAGAAAGTATACCAATGATGATAATTGAATCAAAGAGCAAAGAAAGATGGCAGGTATATCCTGAAATACTGTACAGTAACAATACAATATCTCAGACACCTTAGAAGATATTCCCTGCTTACAAAAACCTCTAGTACTAGAAAATATAATTATATCAGTACTCCATTGCTGACCAACTTAGAAAGCTACATGAACTGGTGGAATATCTGCAGAAATGTGGCAAACAGTAGAAGAACCAAGAAGGATAATTACCAAGCTGTATTGGCAAATCCGGATAATGACATAGTGGTCAATAGATTGGAAAAAGACAATCAACATTCCAATGTAGAAAAAGAAGACTTACCAGAATGTACAAATTATTGTACAATATTCTTAATTTAGCAAAATAATGCATAGTATTGCTCAACACAGATTAGAGTCCTACATGAAAAGGGAGATGCCAGATATTCAAGATGGCTTTTGAAAAGGCCAGGGAACATGAGACATTATTGCTGATGTCTGCTGAATATGTGAAAAATCCAAAGAATATTAAAAAGAAGTCATTATATGCTTCATTGTTTGTAGAAATGCATTCAATTGTATTGAACATGTCAAGCTGTAGATAATGGGAATCACAGAATATTTTATTGTATTCAAGTAAAACCTATATACCTGACCTATATACAGTTCAGGAAATTAAATTATGGACAGAGCATAGAAAATAAACCAGGTTGGAAAAAGAGTGTAGTGGGCTGTATGATTTCTCTTTATTATTCAATATATATACTAAATATATATTAAAGGAAACTGGATTGGATGAAGATAAGCATACAGGTAGTCCTCATTTAGTAAACATAATTTGGACCAGCAACTCAGTAGTTAAGCAAAGGGATCACTAAGTGAAACCATAGCTGTCCTTTCTGATTTTTGGATTTCCTTTGCTTTGTAGACCTGCATAGGGCATAAATGTGAGAATTGATCATAAACTTACTTTTTCACCACCACTGTAATTTCAAACAGTTGGCAAATGATGCAGCTGCTAAACAAGAACTGTCTGTGGTTTTAAAATTGAAGAAAGAAACATCAATAACCTGCATTGTTTTGATGAAACTATTCTCAGAACCTGCATTGTTTTGATGAAACTATTCTCATAGTCAACAATGCAAAGAATCAGCAAGCTCTAATTGTAAAAACCAAGGAGTGCAATGAAAAAAATGAAACTTTTATTAAATGTGAAGGCAGCAAGTACAAAATATAATGACAACAGGTAAAAGAACCAGCCTCAGAATTTATAATGAAGATATCAAAATGGCCTTTCAGGATAATGTAGGAAATATTAATGCAGGTGTTGGAGAAAACTCCTGAAAATACCATGGACAGCCAAATAAACAAAAAAATGGGTCATCAAAGAAATCAATCCGGCTAATGATTATTAGCTCTCTGGGGAAAAAACCTCTAATGCTGGAAAAGGTAGAAGGAAAGAGAAGAAGAGGACAACCAGCAACATGGTGAATGGACTCAATTATAGTGGCAATGACTGCTCCATTGGAAAACCTGAAGGACCAAGTTAAGGACAGATCATCATGAAGAAACTCTATTCATGTGGTCATTAGGAGTTGAAAACAACTTAATTCAATCTTTATTATGGTCACAGACTCAACAAAAAATGAAACATTAAAATGAAACAAAATTGAACAGAATCGAACAGAACTAGCCATAATAATATATTACAATTGAAATCAATGGGTGACCAAAGTCTGCCTAATTTTACAGATAGCGTAACAAAACTCAGCTATGTTTAGAGAAACTGAATCATACTGATCCAACAATAATAATTTAACATTAAAACGATCAGAGTTTCTGCGATCTTGAGTTCTGAGCAGGCAATATAACAGGACATGAGCTGTGGTTTCAATGGCCCCTTGTCCACAGGTGTACAGTTTCAGCTCATATGGAACTTTTTTTATATCAGTCCTCCAGAACTGCAGTGGGCAAAGCATTACAATGTGCTAAACAGTTAATGCCTAAGTTAATTGCCTTATGAAATTTAGAAATACGTATATAATATAAATATTTTGCTGTTTGTGTGTGGGGGGGCTGTCTTGCAAGAAAACATTCTTGGAACTTGTTGGCACATAATGAATCAAAACAATCAATCAGAGTGTTCATATAATATCCATTCATTTATCCAAAGGGCTGACATTTTTGCCAAGCAACATTAGGACAAACAGAGATAGATTTGTGGAGATATGATCAAAAGTATACAATCCATATGACTTAGTTAAAACATTTTAATTGTTCATGATTTACCAAAACAAAAAACATTATACTTTCCAGATTTGAGATTAGTAATGCTTAGAATTCATCTGAAGTGTAAGATTAATATTCATCAGATATTATATAATAATTACATTGTTTAAGATGCAAAATTTGAATTATTTGGCTGAAAGTAGAAGGATATACAGTATTTTAACCTTTCACAATTGTGAATTTACGTTCATTTACCTATGAATATTTATGTATTTATTTATCATATTTAAGAAGTGCCCATCTCCTTCACAGAGGGAGGTTTAATAACTATATTAAATACAATGGAAGGTGAATAAACTTATGGGCTCATCTAGAAATAATGTGGATAACATGCAGCAATCTCTCTTTTCCATTTAGAAGTTCCAGACAGACTATGGAATTAGCTTCAGAGGATTAAAGATATCTTAAAAACATTGTTAAAACAAGTGAGGTTAAGGACATGCAAAATAAAAGATGGGTGTAAGAGAAAAATAAAACCATCTGTCCAGAAGTATGCAATTTGTTTTAGGTGCAATTTACTTTCTTAAAAATATAAAAAGATATTCCCACAAAGATACTTAATTTGTTTAATTAAGCATTTTAAAATAAACATTATTCCAAATGAAGCTGATTTCTTAATCCATTTTAGATTTTTGTAGTTCAAACTCTTAATAGGCTCCTTGCTTTAAATTGATTTTAAATCCTTTTAATTATTTCTTTACATTTCATTTTACTCTTGTCCCAACCCAAAGTCCTTTGATTGATTTATGTTCCTGGCAGTCTACTTGTGGTTCACCTGTAATTTTCTATGGTAAATCCTATGGGTTTTGTTGCAAAAAGCAACCTTCAACAGTACATGTGGCCGAACTCTGAAGGACTGCCCTCTATTAATTAAGGATGCTTGTTTCCCATGTTTCATAAAATTAAATAATTCTTGTATTTGAACAGACTAAAATATATCAAATAAATGTGTTATGGTTATATAAGCTACCTTGAAAGGAGTCCCTAAAAGCTGCCCTATATTAACATTAAAATTAGGAGTAGCAGTAACGGTAATTACGTTAGCACTGTCATTTGTTTCAAATTGTTCTGATAATCTAATACTTGTTTCGCTTTCAAATCAAAAAGGAGCAGATGTACTTAAATATTTGAGTATTAGTATATTAAGTATTTGTATATTATTATCTTCAACAACTGAATTCAGTAAAAGCAGCAGTTGTATCTATTGAGGTGGCAGAGTGTGGGATTTCAAGAAAGTCAGGATGACAGTTTTGGCAATAGGTTGGAAGACCTTCCCCTTTTATGGCATGTATATACCCCCCAAAAAATGAGGCTTTGATTATGATGGAACAGTCTACCTCTTGTCTTTTACTCTTCCTCAGATACCCTTGAAGAAGATACACATCTTGGCTTATTAAATTCCTCAAGCTAAATGTAATTTTATCTAGGTATCTTTGTTCTCAGTGGGTTGACTGAGAACAAAGATACCCGTATAAAACTACATTTAGGATGAGCTTGAGGAACTTAATAAGCCAAGATGTTGGTTTAAAGGTGAATACCCCTTAAGCCTATTTAACTTATATGCAGAGCACATCATGAGAAAGGCAGGGCTAGATGAATCAAAAGTTGGAATTAAGATTGCC
>JANHZT010003024.1:146471-157895 GCA_032468215.1 Stegonotus admiraltiensis
GAAAGCACATAAAAAATGCAAGTAGAAAAATAGGGACCACCTTTGGTGAGAAGGTAACAGCGTTCCATGCACCTTTGACATTTAGTCATGCTGGCCACATGACCATGGAGACATCTTCAGACAGTGCTGGCTCTTCGGCTTTGAAACGGATATGAGCACCACCCCCTAGAGTCAGGAACAAGTAGCACATATATGCGAGGGGAACCTTTACTTTTACCTTACCCATGCAAAAGAGACAATCAAAAAACAAAAAAGGAAACAAAAAAGGCAAAACACCTCCTCACCACCCAGATGAGCAGAGATTAACACCAAGATTAACATTAGACCAGCAATCAAAAAGCAAATAACATACCAATCAAGGAACTATCAAGACCATTTCCATCAACAGGGCAAGTCACTAATATATAAAATGAGAGCAAACCCCACTCCCTAGTAGCACTGATGATGTTATCTAGTTTGGTAATGAAATATCTGCAAGAAAATAACCAAGCTCAGAGAGCACCAAGAACCTCACAGTTCAACTCTCAGATACAAATATTCTTGTCTAAGGCTTGAAAAGATAACCATTTCCTGAGTGTGATCCCTGTGTTTTAGATTGAATCAGGAGAGAAAAAGAGATGGCAAATTACAATAAGAATTTTCCCTCCCTCAAATTCCCTTAACCGTATGGGTTGTTACTTCAAACCCTTATGCAGAATGCAACACTCATGTGCTTCAGTTAAACAGTGTGAGGCTTCAGATGGCCTTGAAAGATACGAACAAGGGCACATGGCACAACAGGTGAGTAATAATATTCTCTTAGACAACCACAGTAATGTCAGGTCCATCCTAGTAATTGAACAAAATCATATAGCTGCCTAGCTGCTATGAACTGAAGGGAATCATATTAATATTTAAACATTTTACTTTGTCATTAATGATCATAAAGATGAAAGAATTTCTGATGGATATTCAAGTCACCCCAACTGCCTTTGAATGTTTAAGAATCATTATGTTCACCTTTGCTTTAGGATAAAAAACACCACCCAACCAAATGACAATGGCAGAAGAGACTATTCCTGTAATGCTTCTAATCAGGTAGACATAATGTGTCACTTAGCAACTCTTTTAAGGCCAGAGAAGGCTAGTCTTAACTTAACTGGGCAGAAAAAGAGAGAGGAGAAGGAGGTTTAATTCAATCATTTGAAACTTTTCCCACAGAGTTTAGAGGCATTAAATAGTTCATTAATAACCAGCACCATAACAGAATCGCTTGAAGAGATCTCATAAACAAGCCAAAGTGATACCAAATGTAATAATTAGCACTATATAAAAGCTAACACCACTACAGATTGCATCCAAGTATTTGTTGTATAATAAAAAATTCAGTCTTGAGCTGATTAAGTTCTCCATTGTGTTATTAATATCATATATCATATATATCTTATGATCTATAATATCATACCATAATAAAATATCGGGAATCAGTTTAGTATAGTGTTTAAGGCAGGGGTGGGCTCTATTTACCTTTACTACCAGTTTGCAATGGGGCTGTGTGTGCTTGCTTTGCTCATGCGAGCGCATGCTCTTCTGCGCAAGCGCATGCTCTTCTGCACATGCGCACAAGCATTTTCAAGATGTCAGGGTTGGTGGGCGGGGCCTTCCGCCAGTTTTACTACTTGTTCTATAGAACTGGTGCAAACCGGGGGGGGGCAACTCACCACTGGTTTAAGGCATCAAGAACTGGGAAACCATGAGTTCTAGTCCTGTCTTAGCACTAGATATAATACAAGTCACTTCCCCTTAAATATCTCAAGAGGGAGAGAGGAATGGGGAGAAGGAGGAGGAGGTGAATTGTTCAGATGGTATCAATCTATCTACTTGAAGAGAAGGATCCCAAACTTACCTCACAAATAGCAAAATTCTATGTAATTACATGCCAAATACAGAAATCACTTAAAAAGCAACAAGATTAAGTAATTATTTAAGGATAATTACATTACAAAACTCACAAAAGCTGATTAGTGGCACTTACTTGTAATTTTAAAAGAGAATTCAATTGTATCTTATCAATCAACAGGATATAAACAGAGTGAGAGGCGGACAGAGAGAGTAAGATTAAAATTTGAATGTAGAGAAATAGAGAGGCAGAGGCAGAGGCAGAGGCATAGGCAGAGGCAGAGGCAGAGGAGAGGCAGAGGCAGAAGTGTGTATATATGTATATATGTGTGTATATATGTATATATGTGTGTGTATAAATATGTACCTGTGTTTGTGTGTATATCAGTATATTAAAATATTATTTAATGCTTATATTATTAAGGCATGTTATACATATAGTACTTTATGAAATTAGTCAACCAGGGTTTTTTGAGTTCTAAATACAATGTAAGTATTTTAGAATCTGTTTTCTTTCAAAAAAAACTTTTCTAACTATCTCAGCATCTGTTTTTATTTATGGTCATATTATAGAAATTCTTTCCATAGTCTTATTCAGGATTTATTATTCTGTTTTCAAATAATATGCTGTATTGATCAGTTACCTGTGTTTATTTATTTATGCTCATTTAATAGACATTCTTTCTGTATTATTATTTAGGATCTATAAAGTATGGAAGTTCCCTAAGAATCTAAAAATATGCAAGAACATGATTCAAAAAAAGAATACTAATGTGAAATTTGTTTCATCCAGATGGAAGTCTCTATAGAACAGGAATAATAGGAACTATTAAAATACTCCAGATCAGAATACAGTGGAAAGCAAAGTATAGAGACATCAATGGGAAGAGATGGAATCTCAGGCTAGGTCAGATACATCTTACATTGCTCAACTAAGTGGAAACACTAGCTACTCTTAGCTGCTCTTGAAAGCTAGAAGATTTCAGTTAATACTATCAGGAAATACTAGAGAGGTTTTTTTTAAAAGAAAAATCCCCTAAAATCCTGGGATTTCCCAATCCCAGAAAAAGGAAATGCAAACCTCTTCTGTAATATCATCAAGGAACTTCAAGGGTGTGTCTATGGATATACCAGAAATCAAATTCTGTTTGAAGCACACTTTTCCTCTACATCTGACATTGGTTGCATAGCTAGCAGCTACATCTGAGTTTTTTTCTTCTAAATGAATAATAAACTGGGGAAATTCACTAGAAACTATAGTGCAAGTGAAAGAACATTTTTAACTTTCCTTTTTTTCCCCTTACACTTTTAACGAAAACTCCTTCCCTTCACACAGCAATTAGCGGGATGGGTGTGGGGTGAGCTGACATTGATGCCAATAGAACTTTTCCCCTTCAGACTAATTGCTGCATGGGTGAAGAGTGGGACTTTAGTCTAGATCACAACTCAAGGAAGGGGATTGTAAAAACTGTCATCTTATGTCCTCCAGTTTCAGTGAAAATTGTGGTTTCCTGCCAAGCTTACTATTAATTAATTAATATCAACAAAAATAGATGTAGCTACTAGCTGTGAGCTTATGAGTAGCTTAGAGTTTGTTTCTTAGCAAGATCTAACATTATTGCCTTCACAAAGGAAACTTCATGAAGCCTTATTAAAATTGCAGGCTGCTTCCCTGTTGTCTGTTTATCCATTCTAATACATTGTTCTGCTTAGCATGTGTATTTGGATATATTGGTCCAGTGAAATCTTCAGTGACTTTTTTAACTCTAATGCTAAAATATGAGAGATGGCCTGTGAATTCCATGAATTATATTTGCTTCACAAAATATGTCACAATATGATTTTTCCTCCATTATGGCCCTACCAATACCTCAGGAGTAGAACTAGGTGACTAGTCACTGAGCCTGACTAGGTAGCTCAGTGGCTAGGACACTGAGCTTGTCGATCAGAAAGGTCAGCAGTTCGGTGGTTCGAATCCCTAGTACAGGTCTCCTGCATGAGCAGGGGGTTGGATTAGTTGACCTCCAAGGTCCCTTCCAACTCTGTTACTGTTACCTGTATCCTTCTAGCAAACCTGTGAAATAGACAAGATTGAAAACTGTTAATAGGCAAAATGCCATCTGATAATTGTCATGGCTGAATAGAAATATGAGTCCGGATCTTAAGCAAAGTCAGAGCTTACATCATGCTGGTTTTATAACACCGTATCTATATGATTACACATCACAACTACTGTAGATTGGCTTGCTCAACCTAGGGACATTTAAGGAGGGAGATACATCAAAAAAAGGCGACGGCATTCATGATTATGTCCTTGAAACCCCATTTGTTTTATGTGCGCCATGCATGTACTGGATGTATAAAAGAGGTAGGACTTCACATAGTTGGAGCCACTGTCTTGTTTTCGTTTTGTGGTTCTTACCTTGCTTTCAGTGACAGGAGTTGAACAACGCCCAGACGTGGACCGGCAGATCCGAGAAAGATACAAACAAAGTAATAACACTGGCAAATGTCTTTGAACTAGTGCAGAGTGCCTTTTATTCCCCTTTCAGGTTTCAGACACATTGATATACGCCTGCAGGATTCAAAGGCTTCCAAGCAGCAGAAGAAAAGTCTTTCTTGTTGAAAAAATATTGGTTTTTGCAACAAAGCTTTCCATCTGGAAAATGTTATTTTTAATAACATCAAGGCCCAAAACAATGAAAGCAAACAAATCAAATCTAGACCCAGAACTGAAGCCATGTCAATCAGAAGATAGTTTAACTACTGCCTAACTGACAAGCCAGAATGAAATGAAAGGAGACCTTGATTTGCTAAGAAGCAGCTGCATCTCAACACTGGGTGAAAGGCACCAGTGAGTGGTGTGCAGGATTAACCTGGCCAGCACTGGAAAACAGAAGTCTGTTTGTTTTCCTTTTGTATTTGCATGCCAAATGGAACAAGTAAGTAATGGCACCATTGTCTCCAAAATGTGTGTGTGTGTATCCAGAAGAAAACATATGATATGAATAGAAAACAATTAACAATGAGACAGAGTCAAAGTGTGAAACAGATTAGGCAAAGAAATCCTTTTTTACATTAGATACATAATGAACAATAATTTATAATTGAGGAAAGTGGAAAAGGTCAAAATATAATATACATATATAGATTTGTACTCAATCAATAATGCTCTATAGATATTCCTTTTTGTGCTGAAGCCTGGTCTTTGAATAAATTGCTAAGGGCTGTACTTAAAAAATGGGTGGAACCAAGATAAGGAAATAGGCAAGGCTTGGATAAAAAATTAAATATTATTAAATTAAATATAAGAAATATGATTATTCCTCAATTATGTCTCTCTTGATTATCTAAATTAGGCAACAGATGACTCAAACTCATAATGTTAACGTTTCAACGTAAGAGTATCAACATAGATAATCAGATTGTATCAACTTGTCTTTTTAAAAAATCGGAATTTCATCAAAGATAAATGATCATATAGATATTTCAATAACAATTTTCAGATACTCTCTTCATTTTGGATGATTTGTTGTCTACAGAATTTTCCACACATGGCTCAGCAGCTGATCTTTGTTGATTGCATAATCATGATTTTATCTCTGGTTGGGCACCGAAGTGATTGATATGTTTTTCCAAATGTTGATGTACACAAGATTGAATATTTTGCATATCAGGTGCAAGTTTCTATATTTTGTTGAAATGTCATTTAGCCGGCATTCTGCTTCGACACTGTTAATTACAACAGCACATATAGCACATATTATCATATTGGCTCTAATTCTGAATGTATAGTTCTTTTAGAAACTATAGTTCTTTTTATATCTTGAAGTCATGAATACTATTGGTAGAAATGTCAAAATTCATCTGGTGAGAAGATTTTAAGTAGGTTTTCTCTGTTACACCAAAGGCAAATTAGTTTTTTTGGCCAAGTAACTATTTCTAGTAGATTGAAGCAAGTTATTCACTCACGTAGCAAGAAAAATTGTGTTTAAAAAACTGTTGATACTAGTTGCACTTTTATTATTACACTTCTCTTGTTAATTTTGGAAAAAAACTTTGCTTTTCTGCCCTATACAAAAAGATGAGCTGTATGCCACTCTCCAATAACTTGCAGGGCTCTAATAATAATTTTTATATAATAGTTTACTGTTGCAAAGGTCCTTATGCTCTTTTAGAACTTCTTAAATGGCTGAACTCTTGAACAACGTCAATAATTAGTGCCAAATTGATGATAAAATTGATTGTAGTCTTTCTTCAATTCTTTACACTCCTTTCATCTTCCAAAAAGTTTGCAAATAATAGGATACTAATATTACTTATTTGATTGATGATACATTGAAGATAGTCTAAAAATATCTTGAAGTTGCTAGCCTGGTTTATATTATATATGACTGAAATAATGCTACTCAGCAAAATTGGGTATTTCAGGACAATATACATTGTAGCGTATAATGTTTCACCTATCATTCTATTGGTACTGTGGAAACATTATACAATCAGATAAGAAGATACCTAACTAGATAAGAATAATCAATGAGTACATAAACCCATTTTAATACTGCTTCCATTTGAGTTGCTGTAATTCAATATGATTTATAGGGCTTTCTCTTTTTTTTAATTTCACGTCTAACACCGATGATCCAAGTGACATGCATTGCCACAGCATAGTTGAGACTTTGTCAATAATAATAATAATTACAACCATTTTGCTGAATATTTTTGCCCTTAGTTCTTATGAGAAACTACTTTAATAGCCATCAAACAAAAATATAGACTAGTATCTGACATTGGTCTATTCCTTTTTGCTAAATTCAGTATTGAAAATAAGAATTATTTCCCACACTTCATGAGAATTGAACCTGTCAAAAACTTTAGGGAATTCATTTTCATCAGCATTTTCTAATGCTGACCCAATCCTACATTAAGGATGCTATGTCCTTTTTTTCCAGAACAATCACCGTTTTACTGCCTTTGTTTCAGCTGCACTGTCAACAAATATTCTTTCTCATTGCATGGACATAGGATCATTTTTTACAACCTTAACCAAGAATAGAACATATTTCTGTGCACTTTTTGCAGCTGAAAAAAAATCACTTTGCGCTCTTCTCCAGGTTCTGATTACTGAAATAATTAATCCTATTTTGATATCCAGAAATCAGGTAATTAATACAGCACCATACAATGTTTTATGAACAGTAGCACAGGTCTCCTCATTATTTTTAATGTTTTTTACTTTAGGTTTTATTTCCCTGTTTATTGTATCTTCCTCTATTCAGCTTCTCTTAACAAATATCTCTAAGATGAGCAGTGTTGAATGTTTTATGCTTTATTGAAATGCCATATTTCATTTTAAAAGTCTTTTTAAAAAATATTCATGTGATTTGGCTGAACAAGCAATGAACTTTATGGTAAATCACTAGCAAAGTAACAGGAAGTTTTTGCAAAAATTCTACCTCTACTTCTGCTTTTGCTACAGGGGTGAAAAGAGATCTCTGAGATATCCTGTGATGTTGTTATCGTTTTTGTTCTTCTCAGGAATCTGAGTCTCTCTTGATCAATTGAGATCTTTCTAGAGGGGGATTTTGAAATTCCACGCTAATGTTCCTCAATACTGTGGGGACAAGGATGACTCAGACTCACGTCAGGTGTTAACAGAGGGGAGAATAAACAGCATTCAACAAAATCCAAGCATAATGTTTTCCTCAGTTTAGTACAAAATGACAAAAAATAATAAGATGTAACTTTGTGGAGGGTGGAGGGTGGAAGAACAGCCAGTTTTATCTAAACTGAACTAGCTAGAATTATGTGGCAATGAAAAAAATGACTGTATTGAGCAAAAATCTAAACTGAAATGAAATAAAGCAGGAGGCAATCTAGGTCAAAATTGAACAGCTCTCTCTGTCAATGGAGGGGGAGGGAGATGACATCATCTATCCCCAGTCTACAACACAGTCCTTTCAGAAGTTCCAAGAAGGCTCCACCCCCATTGCACTACTCAGGTGACCCTGATGACACAGATAAACCTCCAAATGGCCTCAAGGACTTTCTAAAAGAATGCAAATGATCAGCTGCCTGCAAGGAAAACAATTCCTTCCATTCCCCACCATCCAGTCAGAGCTGAAGAGGCTTTTGGATGTGAAGCAAAATGTCGTCAAAGAAAAACAAGAAAGTCCAGTTGCCTCTTGAAAAAAAACACCTTTGAGGTTTGTTTGTTAGATTTGTATACCATCAATCTTGTGTAGAGACAACATTGCCTTTCTCATAATGACCAGGATTCTCTACTTATGCAGTTACTTACCGTTTATGTGAAAAAAACAACAAGGGAACCAAGACAAACTATCCAGGATTAATTAGTTAATTAAAGAACAAAGAAAAATATAACTTGAAAGCTTCTCTGGAAATGCAGCAGGATTCATATCAATAGTGGGTTTCAAAAAATTTTACTACTGGTTCTGTGGGCATGGCTTGGTGGGCATGCCGTGGCTTGGTGACCATCGCTTGGTGGGCGTGGCAGGGGAAGGATACTGTAAAATCTCCATTCCCACCCCAATCCAGGAGAAGGATACTGTAAAATCCCCATTTCTTCCTGATCAGCTGGGACTCGGGAGGCAGAGAATAGATGCGGGCACGACCAGTCAGAATTTTTACTACCGGTTCGCCGAACTACTCAAAATTTCCGCTACCGGTTCTCCAGAACTGGTCAGAACCTGCTGAAACCCACCTCTGATTCATATGATACTTGTGGTAGCACAGATGTGGGCCTTGCTTGCCCCTTTAAGTCATCTTTTTCCCTTCCAGCACCCATATAGTTCTCTAGTTAGCATATGAGCAGCATAAACAGGCTGGGTTTACCAATTACACCAGGCCACTTCATAGCTTATAGGACTTCGTTTGCAACCATGTTTCTTTAGCAAGTTATGGTTAAACAAGCAATTGCTTTTCACACTATCTGAACCCTATCAGACTGAGAAACAGCTCACTGATCAGTTATTTGATCAGTGCTGGTTAATTGAGGTATAGAGGTATCCACAGAGGTTAAAAATAAACTCAAGATGGTGGCTGCACAATTACACCCCAATCCTTTTTAAAGGAGAGAGGGATATTAAAAAAAGGCTCTATGTGACCTCTGCCCCCTGCAGATCCCTGTCCTTGATTATATCTTTGCTTCGGTATGACTGTAGATCTTGAGCTGTTCTGTTGCTAACAAGACATGCAGTCCAGTTTTATTAATGCTTTTCTTCCCTTATTGAATAGCTTCCTTACAGAACCTGAACATGTCTGAAAAACCTTTATCTTTAAAGACTTGCAGTCTCAAGATGTTATAAAAACTCAAAAGTACCCAAGCATAATAATGTTAATAGTATTTTTATGCTGGTAATAGTGCCAGAAATGGATACTGTAAAGTTTATGGAAGTATCCTGATATAAGAATCTGTCTTTTTCCCATGTGTATTAATTTCCCATTTATTCATTCACAAGTGTGTCATTTCCGCATTAAAGTATGTTTAAAACAAACAAACAAACAAAAACAGCATATTATGCAAAAGGGAATTTAAGTGTTTATTTTTTTAATGTATTTTCTTGAAAAACAAACATGTTTGTGTTGCTGTTTGATGTATCAATTTCCAAAACATCCACTTGCAAGTGCAAATATATCTTCTTTTAAGAATTGTTTGATTGTAATTGTAGCCTCGACTATGTAAGCATAATTTTATCTTTCCTGCAGCCCAAGAAGTCATTGGTAATGGTTGACTGGGCATAATTCTTTTTCTTTAGTCTCTTCTAGCTTCACCAGCAGCCATATGTTGCTTTTCATAATCTCTTTATTTTTAAAAATTGTGGTATTATTTTTCCCCCTTCTGCCTAAATGATGTCCAGGAAATTGATAGTTTTTCCTCCCTAATCTATAACTAGGCAAAATCATGTGTGTGTGTGTATGTGATTGCATAAGATTCTGTATGAGAAAATTAAATATCTTTCAGATTAATAGACATTCATTCATTCATTCATTCATTCATTCATTCATTCATTCACACCTGACTCTGGCTGATCTGGAAAAAGGCTAAGTGGGATTTAAATCAATTTGTTCAATTTCCATCCAGGTATTTATCAAATATCAATTTATTTGATAAATACCTGGATGGAAGACTGTCATGAATTCATATCATGATAATCACTACATTAAGAAATTTAAATACCTTCTTTATACTTTGACTTCATATTACTTCAGTATACATTGACTTAACTTACATATTTCTCACAAGGAAGTTACTGAGAGATGTTCATGCAGTCACAGGTATTGAACTTGACTAGAACAAAGTAAACCATTAAAAGTCTCTCACATCCTTATACTCTTCCCCAAGAAACCATATAAATAATTTACCTTTAACATGTGTGGATTATGGCTCAAGTATTATTTATATCAGGAGCTCAAATTCAGTAAGAATACATGCCAAATAATCTTATGTAACATAATTCCTCTTAACTTGGAAGGTACCTCATAGAAGCTGGAATTTTGCCCATAACCAAGACAAAGTGAATAAAATTCAAAATTATAAATTGATCTTATGTAACACAATTCATTTGAAGGCTCAATAGCATTAAAACAAAATAAGAATGCAAGCTATCCAAATGGACTTTTTATACTGATCTACTAAACCACATATTCCATTTAATTCCAGTGGATTTACGCTTAAATATATGAATAGGGCAAAAACAGTTCTTGATCTCTTTAATTTTCAGAAGTGGAGTGGTTTTCCCCCCTTTGAATTCAAAAATAAGATGAGAGTCTATTCTTAAAGAAAACAGCTGCAGTCTTTCAATATTTTTCCATAGCAACTGCCCAGCATTGACTGAACAGAATTTCACTGCCTGTTAGAATGAATATTCAGATTTCAAGAAATCAGTTTCACATTTGATAAGATTGGATGTTGTTATACTGAGGCATTTTGTAGCATCTTGAAGGTTGTACTGATTTGATTAAAATGAGAAACTTACCTAAAATATGAGATTGAAATACATAAAACCCAAACATTCTAAAGTGTATTAGAGAAGAATACCTTTATTTATTTGCTTTCAGCACTACTGAATTCCAAAATGAATTTGGGTGTATGTTCTGTCTAAGCGGGTTGTGTGTGTCCATACACACACATGCACATATGTATGCACACTACTTATGAAACACACACACACATGGTAAAAGTTGAGCACCAACCAAATTGTTACCGCAAAAGGTCAGAGGATTATAAATGCTTCTTTGAGTGACGGGGTCCTGCCTGCCACCCTGAAAGAGGTGGTGGTGAGTCCCCTGCTCAAGAAGCCTTCTCTGGACCCGGCTGTTTTGGCTAATTATCATCCGGTCTCCAACCTTCTCTTTTTGGCAAAGGTTGTTGAGAGTGTGGTAGCACGACAGCTTCCGCAGTTCCTAGATGAAGCTGTTTATCTAGATCCGTGCCAGTCTGGCTTCTGACCCGGGTACAGCACGGAAACAGCATTGGTCACGTTGGTTGATGATCTCTGGAGGGCTCGGGATAGGGGATGTTCC
>JANHZT010003026.1:7600-21165 GCA_032468215.1 Stegonotus admiraltiensis
GTTGTATTTATCTTGGCTGTGCACCACCCTGAGTCCAGCTGGAGAAGGGCGGTATATAAATTTAATTAATTAAATAATAAATAAAATAAATAGGAGAAAAGATTCTATTGGGATATTCCTTCCTATGGAATATGATATACATCTTATATAGCCAGTAAAGTGGTATATGTATATCCTGCCCCTCATTGGAACTGCAGTTGAAGATTCAAAGTAGACAAACTACACCAGTGACGGCGAACCTCCACGAAGATCGTGCGGAAACGTCACTCACACGCACACACGATTGTCAGGGCCATGCTCCGGAAAAACCAAACTTCCGGGTTCTAGCATGCATGTGCACCCGACTGGCACACATGCGCACACCAGTTTTCAGCACTGCTGTGCACACGAAGGACAGCTGATCGTGCGTGCCAGAATTCCAGAAGACAAACAGGCAAGGCCACGCATGCTGGGCGACATGGTTTTGCGTGCCGCTTTGGGCATGCGTGCCATAGGTTCACCATCACGGGACTATACCGTCCACTCTGGAATTCTCTATAATCAATTTCTCAATCTCAGCAATATGTTTTATTTCTTGGTCATTTGATAAGAAAATGGCTGCTTTCTTCAAACTTTTGGTCTGGATTTTTTTTTCTCTTGCTTTGTGGTAGTTATTACTGCTGGTGCATGTTTTGTTTTGTTTTAATAAAGACATCATTTTTTAGTATTTTTGTTGTTTTGATTTCATTTGTTTTATTTTTATTTTCATTGAGTGGCATGGTGGCCTAGTAGTAAAGATGCTCACCTCCCACTCGGAAGGTTGAGAGTTCAATCCTAGGTAGCCGGCAGATGTTTTTCTCTCAGGGCAGAAAGAGAAAATATCTTCTGCAGCCTCCATAAACTCCACTTAAGGTGTCAGGAAGAGCATCCAGTGAGTAAATGTTCAGCTCCATCCAGTCACCCCGACTCTACCCCAAGCTAAGAAATTACAGGGTGATAAAAAGTGAGTTTTTACTTTTATTTTCATTCTTGTATCTTGTGACTTCAAAGAGACTTTTTGGGCAGAAAAAGTGGAAAACTACAGATGGAAATGTGAATTTCCCCCCCAAAACTATAGACATCTACCGTATATCTTCCTAAATGATTTCTCATTACTTTCCATCATAACAAAGCAAGATACAAACCTCAGTCACATATGGCAAGAAAAAGGAATATGGGTAGAAAACTGGCATGACTGTATTTCGGGCATCGTTGCTACTTTGCTTTGATGCGCAGTAGTTGAAAGCTTACAAATTACAACTCTCAAACTGCCACTTTGCAAGATGCGCAAAGTCTCTCCTCTGTAATCAAAATGTGACTACTCTTGCTGATGTCAAGTTATAGTAGGAGGAGCATCCCACATCCCTTCCAAATTTTCCAGGTTGTTGGAGCATCTGGGCATTCTGTGGCAGCTCAGCAGGACTCCTGTGCTGCAAAATCAACTTGGCACCATTTAAACCCCACCGTATTTCAAAAGCAATGAGCCAAAATTAGGTTGGCTTGCACAAGGAAAGCAAACATTGGCATCTTAGAAATCTTGCCTTTTACTGGGGATTCCCTCAAAATCCAGCTAGGAACCCATATGATCAGATACAGAGCTCTTTGGCATAGGTAGGTAGGTAGGTAGGTAGGTAGGTAGGTAGGTAGGTAGGTAGATATAAATATAAATATAAATATAAATATAAATATAAATATAAATATAAATATAAATATAAATATAAATATAAATATAAATATAAATAATAATAATAATAATAAATAACAGCCATCTGTAAATCCACATTTCAAATGCTTCTACTTTCTTCAGGTGGTTTTCTGTCAGAGACCAACTCTACTCCATAGAACAGGATAGAAAAGATGTAACATCTGACAAGCATGATTTTCAGTCTTAGGCTTATGTCGTGACTGCAGAAGAACTTTTTCATTTTGAAGAATGCTGTTTGAGCTTTCTCTATCCTTGTCTTTACTTCACTGATCATGTCCCATAATTATGTACATATACATTATATACTGTGAAGCAGTAGGTATTGCTATACCTAGAGCCAAAATCAAACCTTTGCAATACATTTGTGTGATATGAACTCAAGGAACCCAATCAGCACATTCACATCATATCAGACTATGTTTCTTCTGATTTTCTGGCTAGGTATTTTTGTATTTCTACAAACCTTGCCTCACTCCTAGCCTATGTATACCTTTCTTTGTAATCTGACAGCACTACTTTAGCTTTGCCACTTCAATTGCTTCTGAGCACTCTAAATGTTTCCGTAATGTTAATGTCAGCTTTTACTTCTTTAAAAGGGGGGTGCTAGTTATCCCCGTACACAGAATGAGCAAATCATACCTTGTCAATAGTTGATGAGCTAAAATCTCATCAGTCCTGCTGAGAGGCTGATGAGATTTTCGTTCAAGAACAATGGACAAGATTATGATTATGAGTGATGATGGAAATGAACATTTAATAAGAGCTGGATGTCACAGATCACCCAATCTTGCACAAATCCTTTACCTGCCTGGTGTCCACCAGTTCTGTTGAATTACAACTACCATAACCTTTATCCAGCAGAACTGAGCATGAAGGAAGTTGTAGCCAACAGACCTAGTGAGCACCAGATAAGGGAACTCTGTATCATGATATATTAAAATTGTGTACAGCATAGGCATATTAATTGATTGGATAGTGAAGTCATCTTATAAATCTTAATGAACTAAGCTATAAATATATATTCTGTGCATATAACCACAAAACTGGAAAAATGAGGAGGAAAATCTTTGTTCAGAATGTTATAATGTAAAAGACAGTGAAACATAGCTATAATTTTAGAAAGCAGAGAAATTACACATAGCCTCTTCACCCTATGAAAGGTGCACATTAATGAGCATATGCTTACCTTCTTCACTACAGTACATACACACACACACACATATACATAAATGCATACATACATAAAATACTAACTTCTTCATAGTGCAGATTCAGTCCTACATAAATATTGGAGAAGGTTGTTCCTTAAGCAATTTTGCTTGCAAAGTGTCCCATGATCCTAACCTCATAAGAATTCTGTAATCATTTTTCCTGTTCAGCAGAATTATAAATTTGGAAGAGACAATTTAGGACATCACGTCCATTCCAGATCAGTTCAGGAATCAAATTAAGACACGTTCAACAGATGGCAGTGTCTACTCAAACAATTCAACAAAGGAAAATTCACCACCAACCTCAACAATTAATTTAGCTGTCAGATTGCTCTTATAGTCAAGGATTTCTTTCTTCACATCAATCTAAAATCTGTCCTCCCTTTACTTAAGATCATGATTCCATGTCTTGCTCGCTAACACAACTGAAAATAGATCTTGATATTTGTGCAGAGAATGAAGATATCTTTTAAATCTTAACCTGCTAAGCCATTTTCAGGTACTGAAAAATTACAGTTACAATCTCCCACTGCCCAATGATTTGACTTCCCTTCAAGATACTCAGTTCCTACAATCTGTCAGTATAAGATGTAATTTCTAGTAGTCTGCTGATTATTCTACTTGCCCTTCCTTATGACTGTTACAGTTTCTCTGAATTTTTCTTAAAATATCTGGAACTGGACACAAGAGTAGTCTGATTAATGCAGAACATAGTGAAACTATGACTTTCCATGATTTGGAAACTGAATATTGATGCAGTCTAAAATTCATCCATCCATCCATCCATCTGTCCATCCACATATGATTCCATATGAACTTTAGTGGATTACAAGAGCCCACATAAAATCAGAAGTCACAATGCAAATCCAGTCAAAAGCAATTGATATGTTTAAAATCCCAGAATAATAATATTGCACATTAACAATTCTGCCAAAAAACCCCTATTTTGACTGCCTTCCTAAACATCACCAAGGAGGGCACCATCCTTAAGTGTGTTCCTAATTTTTGGCAATACAACACTGCTGACACATACGTACTCGGCTTGTGATCAGCCATGATTCCAATATCCTTTTACAGAGACTATTCCCCAGACCAGTGGCAATGAGCTTTTCCTCTTGTTTCCCAGTTGATTGGAAAAACTGCTGCTTAACTCTTGCTGTGCCTCTGGAATGAGGTCAGCCAAAGTGCTGCCTTCTTGAAGGGGGATTGGGGAGGAATCCTGCTGGAAGGAAAATGTGCACCTTGACAAAAATCCTTCCCCCTCTCCCCAGCTGTCAAAATGATGATGATAATGATGAAACAATAACAATAATATTGCAGACCTAGTCAATATTATGCAATTTAATACATTCTACTAGGTTATTAGCTATCCATTCAATTTGTGTCATTTACAAATTCAGTAACATTCCTTCCACTTCTTTATCTAAGTTATTAATGAGTACCAGGCCAGGGGCATCTCAGTTGATATCTCACTCCAGTTTGATGACAGACCATTGATTAGCACTCTTTGACTATGGTTTTCAAGCATCATTAACTGTAGATTCATTTAACGGATATGCCATCCAGCCCATAATTAACAAGTTTGCTGATCAGCATGACAGGGAGTCTTTTTCAAATGTTTTGCCAAAGTCAAAATATAAATCGAAAGCCCTTCTATGATCTGTGAAGGAAATTATCCTTTCAAAAAATGAAATAAAGAAACGCTAGCAAGACTTGTTCTTGAAAACCTTTGCTGATTTCTAGTAATTGGTGGAGTGTATTTAAGATGCTTGCAGATTCATCCAGACCATGAGGAACCTCTTTAGTACTGAAAGATGTAAGCTATGCAGCCCTGAGACCTGAACTCACACATAATTGCCTGGTAGAATGCATCTCCTTTTCCTAGAGAACACTGAACCAAAATAGGATTTGTCTTATTATTTCTTACAGTTTGCCATTTTCACTAATCAGATGGTATGCCGTTTTTTTTTTCCTTCCTTTAGTTTTGAAAAGGTACAATCCTTCTGTAATCTCTGTTCATTCTGAGCTATAGCTTTTCCAACGCCAAATCTATAAATTTGGACCACTCGATGGATCTTTACTTGATGATCTGCCTCCTCCCCCCACCCCATCTTTTACATGTGTGACATTTTTGATTTTTAGATTTTTGCTGAGCTTTTTGTGCATCCAGATTGTCTTGGTCTCCTATCTGGAAACATTTATCCTTCTGCTCTTAGCATTCCTTCCTCCTCTTTTAAGGAACCCTGTTAAAAATCCTACTGAGACTTAACAGGTAAGTAAACATGACTTAAGGGATGCGGTGGCTCAGTGGCTAAAATGCTGAGCTTGTCAATTGAAAGGCAGTTCGAATCCCTAGTGCCGCGTAGCAGGGTGAGCTCCTGTTACTTGTCCCAGCTTCTGCCAACCTAGCAGTTCGAAAGCACGTAAAAAATGCAAGTAGAAAAATAGGGACCACTTTTGGTGGGAAGGTAACAGCGTTCCGTGCACCTTTGACATTTAGTCATGCTGGCCACATGACCACGGACACATCTTTGGACAGCGCTGGCTCTTCGGCTTTGAAACAGAGATGAGCACCGCCCCCTAGAGTCAGGAACGACTGACACATATGTGCGAGGGGAACCCTTACCCTTACCTTAAAATGACTTAAGAAAGAATTGTCTCCTCACCCTTTGTAGATTTCCTAAATTTTGCCCCCAGCCCCCCGGCTTATAGGATTACAATACAACAGTCCCCCAGTTGAATTGCTAAATGAACAATAGTCATTCAGCAATTCAACAGTCCCCCAGTTGAATTACAACAGCCCCCCAGTTGAATTGAATCGCTACTACCTATCCCAGGGAGATGTAACTCCACTGATCATTTGTATTATACGGCTGTCCTGACTCTGGAGTCATCTTCTTGCAAATGGACATTCCCTGCAATTTCTGATCAGTAAGGGCAGCCTCCAGTGTCAATTATATTAATAGCATCTCCAGTTTCCAGGATGCCACTAAATTTGTCTACAATTGTTCCAGGGTCCAACAATCTTTGAAGCCCCTTTCAGCATTTACTATATATACCAACTGTAAAAAGAGACGCTATCGACCCAGTTGATTAATCACCAGCTTTTCAGGGTAGCAATCTGCCTTAAACCAAACTAAAAGCACTTTGTTTAATGAAACCATTGCTGATAAAAAAAGAAAAGAAGGAAAGGTGGGGGAGGGGTGGAATAAAATGCCATTCATTAGAAAAAACAATCTGCCTTTACTTTAATGTGACCCAAAGTTCCCCAATGGGTAATTCTCATTTTAATAATCTCATTTAGTAATCTTTCAGAAATTATTTTCCAAAATTGTTGGTACTCTTTAAAGGCTACATATACAGAAACAAGTCAATCAGAATTGAGATGAGAGGACGTACCTCCCAGAAAAATCGATAATTCTATATTTGTCCTTGCTGTTCACCCATTATTTGAATCAAAGGATTTCACTCACCAGCTTTTAAAGTGAATATGAATTTATGCAACACAACCTCTAAAAAGCACATCTGCAATTATGCTTGGAGTTGTTCTTTCTCAAGATCTGCTGTGTTCCTAATATTGTATGCCAATATTTATATATTTATTAATTAAATGTTTAGTCCTACCTTCCTGTTTATGTAGTTATTTAAGATGTATATCATATACCAAATAGGATAATAAACTCAGTCCAATTAAAATAAAAATTAAGACCATTAAAATATGTCTATGTCTAACAATTCAATGTCTGACAATTAAAAACTTAGCAACAGAACTGGATATTGTGTGTCAGGTTCTGAAACCCTGGAAGAAAAGAGGCCATGTGCACAGTATTCCGTAGCCCAGAAGATATATAAGAGACAATCCTTTCCTTTGAATTAGAAGCAAGATTCTGGCAGGAAGGCTATTTTTCAAATGGGCCACCAGTCTTGATCTAAGCAACCAGCGTAAAACATAGCATGAGAAGCAGCCTGTCGGATAGTTAGGCCCTAACCTCATTGGCTATGTAAATCTTCAAAGGTTAACACCAGCATATTAAACTCTTCCCTGTAGGCATCTGATAGCCAGTGTACATGTTCAGTAATGGATATCCTGTGATTCCTGTATCTTACATGATTTATCAGCCTAGTTGCTCTATTTTATAGCAACTGTAATTTCCAGATACTTTTTAAGAGTTATAGGTTGACTTACATCCATTTGTTTAGTGACATCTTGAAGTTACAATGGCACTGAAAACTGTGATTTAAGACCATTATTCACACTTACCACCATCCCTGGGGTCACATGATCAAAACTGGCAACGGTCACATATTTATGATGGTTGCAATGTTCTGGGATCATGTGATCGCCTTTTGTGACCTTCTGGCAAGCAAAGTCAATGGGGAAGCCAGATTCACTTAACAACTGTGTTACTAACTTAACATCTGAAAAGATTTACTTAACCTCTGTGGCAAGAAAGGTCGTAAAAGAGGGCAAAATTCACTTAACAAATGTCTTGCTTAGTGACAGAAATTTAGGATTCAATTGTGGTCATAACTTGAGACTACCTGTACTTTGCATGGAGCAATTTGCAGAAGTCAAGACAGGTTGCAACATGTTGTGCATAATTATCACTAAGTCCAGCAGGTTCAGGAGCGGTCAGGGCTGGCAAGTAAGCCACAGTAGTACAGACCCATCCCTTGCCACCTGTCTCTCACTATCTCCTATTCCCAATTAATTCCTTTCCCTTCACTATAGCCTCTTTGCTTTTCCTTCTGTTTCTAGCTTACCTGAAAAGATTTTTGTTGTTGTTTGGGGCACTTCCCACAAGCCTCACCTTAGCTTTCTAACACAATTCCCCACAGTATTTGGTGACAGTCTTTTATCTTTAGTTCTTTATCCAAATAGGAGAAATCAAATCAATCTTTATTATGGACATAAATCAGCATAATGAGGTTGGGATACAGTCAATTAAATCCACTGCAAATCCACTGACAGCTGGAGCCAGAGTCAACTAACGTTTCCTTACTCCCTTCTTTCTGAAAGACTGCAGCTCCATCCAAGAAAGGCCTCACTTTCCTTGAGTTCAGCTTTTTCATTACTGAAAGAGCATCTTCATTTTATTCTGCCCCATCTGGTTCATTATTGGGATTAAGCAACATTCAAGGATAATGATTGCTTTCTTAGAGATCACCTTGACAGAAATATGCAAGTACTGTTGCCAGGATGATGAGGTAAAGCATAGTTTAAATCCACAGCAGACAGACGATATTCAGAGAGACTCAGGCAGATGCTTTCCTAATGCTTCACTGAACCATAAGAAGCAGGAGGACCTACAACACAATCAGACTCACAAGACTCTGATATTATAGTCAAACTCAATAAAAGTAGTTTTAGTCTTTCTATGAAGTTTATTTCTTGATCTGATCTACCTTTGCTGGGCAAGTGCTACAAAGCTGGATATCATTTGCATATCAGTATCACCCTACTCCAAAGCTCTGAAGGACCTCCTCCAACACTTACATGTTTAAACCAAATAGCATGGGGAACAATAAAAATTAATGTCCTGGGTTCAAACATACATCCTGACAAGAAGCACTGGAATTTGTAAAGTTCAACCTCCACTAGATAACCCAGAATGATTCCATGACACTATGAAAAGTTGCTGAAAGGTCCAGGAGAAATAGCAGGACTGCTTTTCCCACCTAATTTCAGAATCAGGTATTCAAGACAACCAAAACAATCTCAGCACTACTATATTATGGTTGCAATATAATTGAGATGGGTCAATTTAGAGTTGCAAAGCTATCACTTTTTCAGTCACTTTGTCCAAGAATGGAATATTTGAGATCAGCCTATAGTTACAGAGACTTTTTGAAGTAAGGTAGGGCTGTTCAGTAGAATTCTTAAAATCGTCTAAAGAAGGCACAGATTATGAGTTGAGTTTATTTAATCATCTGGGAATAGCAAAAGATCAAGCAAGCAGGTGACAACCCTCACCTCTCCAGACACTCTGTACACATCCTCAGGATCTACAAGCTGAAAAGAATCTCAACAAGAAAATGCCAAAAATTACATTCCCCAATAATGGAAGCCAAACTGAGGCAATCTTTATCCACAAAGAACAAGTACTACTAACAATGAACTTTTGACTGTATTAGACTCACTTCCTCAGAAAAAGTATTAAGAGTCTCTTCCTTCTTGATGTGGGAGAAGCCGTAGGATATGAAAAAGAATTGCTGGCTTGTTTGGTGCAGATGCAGTCAGGTGACAGATTTAGGCCCTCTTTGATGCATCCACTACCATGGAGCAGGACTTCAGATGGGCCTCAAAACATTTCTGTCTTGCATTTGTGGATTCTTCACAAACAAAAATGCTCAAGCAAAGAGAGTGCTTATGAGAAATAGTGTTAATTATCCAAGCCATTTCCATGTTCAGATCAACAGGGCTTCATCAACAGTCAAAACAGAAAATTCTCCAAGCCCATTTGAGAATTTTTCTAGAAACATCAAGAACCTGCAGCACATTATTTTAACTGATTTTCCAGCTCTGCAGAGATTTATAATAACTACCAGTCTGAAACTCATTAGAAAGTGATCTGTCCATGACAATGGAGTTACAGAAAACTCCTCCTCTTTCAGACCACTAGCTCCACCCACCCAGAAAACCAAATCCAGTTTGTATCTTATGGCATAGGAGCATGAAATCCTGAGCCCCTCCCGACTGGGCAACTTCAGCCTGGACAATAAATTCCCCAAGACACTCAAAGTACTGCCATGATAGGAATAGTATTCGAAAGAGACATTATTATACAGGAGAGTAGACAGCTTTAATCCCATATGGTGAAAGTCTCTTTGGTTTTGGTCAGACTTGAAAAAATTAATCCCTTCAGACGGATAACAGGGACAGGGAAAACAGCTGATTCTGCTAATTTTGAATTTCCTCAGAATTGCTCATTAAATTTGCATAAGCAGCAATGCAGATATTCTTATTATTCTCTTCCCTAATCTCCAGATGAAGGAAACTGAAGCAGCCATTTTGTTCAAAGTTTGGCATGTAGACTGGAAATTAAGGAAACCAGGGACCAATACTTCAAGAAGAAATCAAACTATGGAAAGCTGAAATTAGACTTCTTTTTATTCTATTTTCCAGAATTTGCACAGTACTATATTCCCAATGTAAGTAAAATAGCACAAGCTGCTCTCACACCTCATATCAAATTTGTTGCTGGAGCAATATTTTCTCATTTATTTTTTGTCTCTCCAAAAGGAGAGGTCATGATTAAAATGTCTTGTTCAATTTTTGCCCAACTCAGATAGACTGAACATTGGAAAGCAGAAACAGAAAATACAAAATATTGTCCTTCCCATGTCTTGAATAACTCAAATGTTTTACATCACAAAAACAGCCTTCAGTACTCAATTGCACACATACAGTACATCTGCCCACTAGAAAAATGAACATCTCATTTGAAATTGAAGCCAATTCGATTTGGGTGAAATTGCGATATTGAGATTGAGCAACAAGAGAGTTTCCAAGCCAGGAAAGCAAAAGAGACTATAGTGTCAGAAATAGACAAAACACATAGAAAGCGATAGGCACAGTATACATATATCTCTACAATCTGCACAGGGCAAAGTTTAGTTCACAAGATGCAGCATCCCAATTACAGCAAACTATTTGGCCCTTGAAATCTCAAAGTCAGCAAGATAATGAAGAGTGAGATCATTGAATAGTCCTGTCAGCATCCAGAAGTTGCCCAGAAATCACCTCCATCATGAGCAAGTGGTGGAAAGCTTCTGTACATGAGAACCATTATCCCCATAGACTTCAAGGTGTGAAACCAGACAGTTTATGTGAGAATTGGCAAGATTTTACCAGTCACCAAAGCCTCTTACAAACACATACACATGTGTACACGTGCAAACACACACACCGCCCTCATACATATGCAAGGTATCATAGAACTAGCAATACTTCATACCACCTTGCTTTCTAAATACGTGTGTAATTGTATATTTAATACAGTTATATCATGGATACAGTGATCAGAGCTCTTCTTTTTAGGTCGTACAAAGGAAGGTGACCCTTCAAAATATGCCACTTCAGATAAGAGGCAAGTAGGTGGAACACCAAGTCCATGATGCTGTGGTCTGGTAGCCAAACTGTATATGAAATACTGTAATTTGAATTGCTTCCTCCTAGGCAGAGAAAGTGGTTATCACGCCTCCATTTCTTTGTCTTCACAGTGACAGGACCATACTCCATGCTTGGCCTACAGTACATAATGATACGTGGGAATGGCCTTGGGAGACAGGAGGGAGAGTTGCAGACCAGACAACGAATGTGTGAAGATATTTCAGCTCGCAGAAAGAGAAGCATTTCAGAAGAAGCCCTCTCAGGTTTTCCAGAGAGTAAAAGGAAAGGAGGAGGGAAATGCCTTCAATCTTGCTAGATGCTGTTAAGGTAACTTTACAAAAAGGTAGAGCCAGTAGTGGCTGCTGCCGGTTAGGACTGGTTCAGTTGAACCAGTAGTTCCGACCTGGGCTGGCCCCGCCCACCTGCCCTGGTGCTATCATGCCACACGCGTGCGCGGAAGGCGTGTGCTCACATTTTTGGTTCCGGGTGAAACGGTTCTTACAACTGGCAACAGCCCACCCCTGGGTAGAGCTAGTACTCCTGCTTGTGCTTCTTGTCTAAGCTACGTTGCAGGGCTAACAGGCTTTGAACCACAGTTTTGCTATGAGGAAATTCAGGACAGATACTACTTTGCTACCTTATACATAAGCCTGCGCAGCATTCCCAGTTTTGAAAGAAGCAACATGACTTACAGTAGCTTTTTACCTGTCACTGTAAGGGGGTGAAGTAAACGTAGGCCTTGTCAGCATCCCAAGTGCATTGTAGGCTGTTTCTATAGTGATCATTCACCCACTGCCAAATGCAACTGTCTTTGCACCAGCTGTTCAGCAGCAACTGCATGACAAAGAAGTTGCAAGGTAGCTGGCTGAACACTCTGGGGAAATCAAGGCACACTGGTGGTGAAGTGGCTACCAAAATAGAAATGTATGCACCTAGGATGGAGACCAGCTTTTTCCTTTTCCATGTGTAGCTGAGATTGTCTAAAGGCCACAAGGGATCAGGACTTGGGAACTAATGTCCAAGCCACAGGCCATATCTTACCTTCCTTCACTGTTAACCTTTAAACTATCAGCTGAAGAAAAAGGCTATATTTAGTGGTAAACCTTTTGTGCACTACAGATTTAGATCATACTAGGGGAGATTTAAGATGGGGTCAATCATTTTCATGAAGTTTGAAGACAATGTGATTCAGTCATTGCTGCCTGTAGTGTAGTCTTATTTATTCATTGCTTCACTGTTATTTTGGCTAGAAGAGGCTCTACCGATGCTTCTGGTGCATTGAAAGCTTTAAGAAATACAATATCCCCTGGGACTATAGAAAGAGAAAAGAAAAAGGAAACACTAGCACTACTATAACACCTTCAAGTTAGAAAACAAAAACATACCGCTTCCAATATTACTGATGAGTTAAATATTTAATTCAATTAAATCACTGTATAATAATAACCTTATTATTATAAATGAACATCTTGAGTTAGATTTGTATTGCATTAATGCTTATAGATTCTTCATGCATGCAGCAATGTTTTTTAACATTTCCATTGCTTATAGGACCACTTTGAGAGCTTGTGGATTTTCAGGTGGTACTACTGAAAGGCTATTCATATGAATAAACTGCACAGCTATTTCTGCAAATGCTTATCATTCTGTTTTAACCCACTGCAAGGTGCCTCTTTCCCTAAATATGTACCCTATAATGTACTAAAAAAATAGCCAAGTATTCATTACAATGGTTGCATATATACAGAAAAATACTGTGTACAGTTGTTTACAAAGAATATTCAGTCTGTTTTTACAATAGCTGCAAATGACTATTAATGAAAGCAACAACAGTACCTATTTTATAGCTTATTTTAAGATTTAGTAACAAGATAAGATGTTGTTACTAACGTTCTCTTGAAAAAGCAGATTGTTGCTTAGCCAGATGTAATGCTGAAAGTGAACTGCATTTTCAATTGGCATTATTGTAATGCCATATTTAGACTCTAAGCAGAGTGAGGGATATGAGCACAAGATTTTCCTGACCACTAGACTGTCTTTTAGAGAATCTTAAGGCCAATACCAAGAAGTTGATACCTAGGGCTAAGACTCATTTCTGAAATTATGTACTTCAGGAGGACTACATAAACAGAAAGAAGGATTTGCTGGGTTTGCCTATTCTGTATCAATTCACACAACTATCCTTAGGATTTTAATAAACGTGGATTAACTTTTTTATTTTTATTTTTATTTCAGACTTGTTAGTTAAGGCTTTTTACATATACAATTGGCATTAAATGTCTCTGCTTTCTTGGAAAACCTTTATAAAAGGGATTTACAAATGAAGCTTGGCCAAGCCTCAATCTAGACTTGATTGGTGAAGAAAACGGTTCTCTTATTTGTCTATGGAGATTGTCAGTC
Source organism: Stegonotus admiraltiensis (assembly GCA_032468215.1). Lineage (NCBI taxonomy): Eukaryota > Metazoa > Chordata > Lepidosauria > Squamata > Colubridae > Stegonotus > Stegonotus admiraltiensis. The sequence goes on from JANHZT010003026.1 coordinate 21,048, forward strand.
ATCCAGGTCGTAGTTGTCCCAAAGGTGATTTTTCAAGAGGCAATTTTCTTGTTTTTCTTTGAAGATGTTTCGCTTCTCATCCAAGAAGCTTCTTGGATGAGAAGTGAAACATCTTCAA
>JANHZT010003026.1:46885-58204 GCA_032468215.1 Stegonotus admiraltiensis
GATTTTGCAATATCCTTCCCCCAGGAGTGGGGAGGGAATGGGGATTTTGCAGTATCCTTCCCCTGCCACGCCCACCACGCCACACCATGTCTACCAAGCCATACCACGCCCACCAAACCGGTAGTAAAAAAAATTGGATTTCAGCACTGAGCTAGCTGGTATATTTTACTACCAGATCCAGTATTCATTGAAGAGCTACTGCACAGTAAAGAGGATGAATTCTTATTTGATTTTTATCCAACCTTTATTATTTTATTGACACACACCCCTAATGCTCCTCCCTCCTATTTTCCCTGCAACAACAACCCTGTGAGGTGAGGTGAGGTGATGTGAGAGAGTGTGGGTGGCCCAAAATCACCCATCTGGCTTTTCAAACCCAAGGCAAGAATAGAATACCTAAGCCAGCAATTTTACCATTACATTAAGCTGGCTCTTCTTCATTCTTATTCTTCACTGTGAAACATGCTCCTCTCCAGTATGAATCATGTTCCAAATTTGTGTTTTGTAATAAGTTTTGGGATGTGTAGTGGGTATTGCAACAATGGTATTGTGCTAGGCAAGTTTCCATCAGAGCAAACAGTGTTTAAATTCTGCCCTTGGGGGAAAGTTATTGAACAGATAAATATGCAGAAGACTATAAGCTAAATGCTAATCGCTATCATAAAGGCAGCCAAGAAAGCACATTCAAGCTTATAATGAGAACAGGCCTAATGTCTTATGGTTAATAGAGAGCGCTTATTTCCTGAGTACTTATACAGTGGAAAATCTGCCCAGTTTTGCAGGGAAATTTGGCCACATTCACATTCTACACAGTTGAAGACAAGACAGCATTTTACATTCCTTGTCACTTCCTGGCCTGGAGGCTTACAATATGAAAGGAACCCATCATACTGAAAGAAAGAGAGAGAAAAGAATGCAGACCCTGAAAATATGCTAATCAATTTGGCTCAAGCACCCTCACTCCAAGCAGTTACATGGATGCTGCAACTAGATAATCAAAATAACTGTTTTAGGCTAGGAGGGTGATTAAACCTATTCGATTCCTGCTCCCAAATGCTTATAACTTTAGCTAGGCAGTATATCCTTCAATATACTGCCAGATTACAGGATTGGAAGTCACCCATTGACTGAAAAAAAATCTCCTGATAAATATATGTAGGAAGGCATGAATCCTGGTAATGCTACATAAAAACTGGAATGAAACCTGGCTTGTAGATTAATGACTATGCTGAGACTTATTTGGCCTCAAAAACTGCCTTACCTAATGGATTTTATATCCAACAAAAAAGTTTTTAAAAATCTAGAAAAAGAAGCAGTTACAGAGATTTGCAAATCATCATGGCAACTATAGAAGACTGATTCTTGCAAGCAGTGTGGATTTTTCCCCCCTTTGGGTCATCACTATAGTTTGGACTCCAATTAATACTTTTGTAGTTTACTAGAATACTCCAGACCTCAAATTTTGCTATAGAAATTTCTAGAACTATAGGTGAATAACCAAATGTTAGCAGTTTAAAAGCTTTGTTTCAAGATGTTATGCAACTGGCAACTGTCTTTATGATCAGTGATAATTATACCTCCGTTACTGCATACCGGCAGTTTAGATTTTGTTGAGAATGCGAGGATATTTCAGGGATATCATTAGCGCTGATTTAGAGAAAACCCATAAGTAAGTTTTTTATGCTATAAGGTTTCAAACTTCCCATGTTTACCCATAATTCAACTAAAGGTGAATTTGAACATGTCTATTTTTTTTAAAAAAAATTGAGCTTCTCAAGTGGGAAAAAAAGGGCCACTAATCACACCTACCCATCCTATTAGGTACAATAGAAAGGAGTTATTGTGGGTCCTATTCATGAAATAATCTCATCTGAGGGCAAGAATCTACTCTGCCATGGCAACCACCCTCTGGAACATCATTCCTGAGGTCAGAGTAGCCTCAGTTTTCTTGGTCTTCTGGAAGGACTTGAAGACATGGCTTTGCCATCCTACCTGGGGATCTGTAGTAGTGCTGTGGAGCTTGCAAAGAGTTAGAACAATTGACAATTGTGCTCTCTTGCAGATGATGTTTGTTTGGCTTTAATAATTTTGATTTTTTTTTGTCCTTGTTATGATCCTGGTTATTTTTTGTATTATTTTAGTGCTTTTAATATTGTAAGCCACCCGGCGTCATATATGTGAAATGGGTGGCTATATTAAACAAACAAACAGAATGATTAGGTTGTAGTAACAGAACTATAGGCGGAGAAGCTGATGTGTTTGTGTGTGCATTTGTGTGCATGCATGTCAATGCGGATCTTTCACTTGAAATTTTTAAAAAAATCTTATACTAAAATACAGTCATGTTGGGTGGGGAGAAGCTATATAAATTAAATTAAATTAAATTAAATAGCCTAAGTCTTTTCTTTAACCAACCACTCACAGACAGGTTTAGTCATTACTGATTAATATATTTGTGTCCTGGCACCTATCATTCCATTTACCTAGTACTGTAGCACCTCAGAAAAACTTAAGACAAATTGTGAGGACAGCTACAAATTAATAATTTTAAGACTTATTCAGGTGTTCAAATAGATCTGTGGAAATTCTAAACTACATCCCACCTCAGTCTGTCATTACCATTAAATATACCCACCCCACCCCCAGTCTGAACCTCTATCAGGAGTCAATGCAGTAGCATGTGATAATGCAATGAAAATATGTAGCTGAAATAGGCAACTCTCAGCTTGTGAAACAAATGCTGATTCAATTGCCATTACCCTATTTACTGTTCGTCAGCTAAATTGCAGCAACAAAAAATCCAATATTTTGGCAGCATGTTTTATTTTAATTTACAAATTAAAATAGAATGGGAATGGAAGGTCTTTAACTACTGAATTTAAAGAAGGCCTGAATTTCCCATTTTTCAGGATGATTTTAGCCTTTGTGGTGAGGAGGAGGAAGGAAGCAGACCATTTTTTTCTTCAAATCCTAAAAGCAATCTCAGTTTAGTTGGGAAATGGCAAGGGTGGGGCATTTTTCAAGGTTTGGGGGAAAATATTGGCCTCATTGTTTTCCACATTATCAGAAGGGTTTCTACAAACGGTCTGAAAGTTGGAATACTGAAGTTTGGAGGAGGAGGGAGTAAATGCTGCAACTGCCTTTATTCCAAAGACAGGGCTACTCTGGGAAAGAGTGGTAGACATCTCCTGTTAAAGTGAGAAGGTACTGATATTCTTCTTCTAAGCTAGCTGAGGCCCAGTCCAAGTCACCTGGGAGAAAATGGATGCAATAGCAATTTATACAGAAATCTTGAATTAAATGAAAAATTCTAAAAGTTTGAAATCGAAACATTTTCAACTCCATTTTCTCTCCAACATGAATGTTCAAGTCTAGGCTTTCATTACATGTTAAGGGTCCTAAAATAAAGATTATGCAATCTGCGTACATATAACAGCTATGATATACCAGATATACTAACTATGTACCAGGGAAATATAACTAGTAGCAATAGTAATATTACTGCCCAAATGATTCACAAAAAATACATTGCATGCACAAAAGCCATGGATATTGTAACCCCTTCCAACTCTTTACTGAGTACTAACAATAGCCTTTTGAAGGTGCTGTTCAGCAGCACAACCTGTAGTCTTTCTTCTATAACTGATGGCGAACCTATGGCACGCGTGCCACAGGTGGCACGTGGAACCATATCTGTGGGCACATGAGCGTTGCCCTACCTCAGCTCCAGCACTCATGCATGTGCTGGCCAGCTGATTTTTGGGCCTTCCAGGCCCACCGGAAGTCGGGAAATGGGCTGTTTCTGGCCTCTGGAGGGAGGACCACCTCTGGGAGGTGGTGGGGAAGGCTGTTTTCGTCCTTCCCAGGCTCCAAGAAAGCATCTGGAGCCTGGGGAGGGTGAAAAACGGGCCTACTGGGCCCACTGTACCATTGCGTGCCAAAAACGGGGACAGCAAGGGGGGGTCGCACACACATGCGCGGGGCACATTGAATTATGGGTGTGGGCATGCATGTGCGCAACCACCCCGCACTTCCCCCGCTTTTGGCACGTGACAGCAAAAAGGTTAGCCATCACTGTTCTAGAAGAAGATGTCATTTGCATCTCTGAACTCATAATTCAATACTAGGAATAGATGAGTTCATCAGTGGGTGAGAGCAGGGCACAGGGTTTTCTCCAATCTAAAGAGCAAAAATTTACCCCAAATTTATCTGAATTGAAATCTTTCTGGTTATCATTCTGTTAGTATGAATGGCCAAATTTAGATGCATTTATGTATGTTCATCCAATCATATTTGTTTCTAGTGGCAGTGGTTTGGGAAGAAAGAAGATAATATGAATTTGGGGAAATACTGTACCTCATCCCCCAAAGGAATAGTGGCTCAACACTAACACTACCATACGTTATAGATCTAAGAATAGATCTATAAATGGTGCACAATGCCAGAATCATAGCCAACTTTTAATTTTCGAACAAAGCCCAGTTGTGTAAATTCTTTCTATATAATGCAAAAAATTAAGTGCCTTAGTTATCGTTTTCATTAAAAATGGCTCAAAAATAAATCCTGCAAAATAATGAGAAAAAATTGACAGAATAATTATACAGCTCTAGTTCGCATGGGTTATTTCATTTGATGGACAGGAGTAAAAAATGACTATAAATATATTTCCCCTCCCAAATAAATATTTCTTTAAAATAAGCAAGAAGTGATAAAGTAGACAAATTATTGTTTTAATTCTGAATTTCCAATGAAGTACTTTATTGGAATACATAAAGTGTGAACTGACTTAAACAGTTGCAATCACTGTGGAATTCACAGAGGTTATTTTTGATAGAAAGGACAGTGACAAGCCTGACGAGAACACTCGATTACCCTACCAGTATGTAGAGAATCCAAGGCTGACAGGCCAGAAAAAAGTGAAGGACTTTAGGGCAGGAGCTCAGTCAACCTTCTGGGTACAGGAGGAACTGGCTTCTGTTGATGCACGAGAATGGTGGAAGTAAAACCATACAATGTTTTCCCTTATTGCTCCTTTGGGGAGAAAAATCACTGATACATCTTAATATCCTCATTCCCAAGGTTTTAAAGCATGGCACAGTGGAATAGTAAGAATAAACTCATAGAGGTAATCTCTCAACTAAGAAACTCCAGACAGAAAGAGCTTTAGGTTGGGCACCAAGACCATCCTGATGTGGAGTTCTGGCAAGACCATTAGAATAGGAGGCCTTGTGCAGAATGAAGACAGAGCCCATAGTGTTAATTTCAGCACCAACTAAAATGGACCTAACAATATACATGAACTGCAGATTCAAAGCATCCAAGTATAAATGTACATAAAATAAGCGTTCAGCCAGACTGTTCCATATTATTAAGATCTTGGTTCCTGTGCCCCTTTCTCACTTCAGGCTTCAGGCTTCAGGCTTCAGCAGTCTTCAGAGAACCATTAAGTATGAACTCTCTAAGCAACACTCTTCTGCTCTATTCTTGCTCACTCAGTAAACAATTCTTATCCCTACACAACAGTTGTCACAAAGAAATTAAAAAGGAGAAATAACCCTGCCCCTTCTTTCCCACTCCCAATGCAGTCTATATTGTTAATTCTCTATCCTCAAGAGTATGGGACAAGTCCAGGCCTTCCCTTGATCTTCTCTTTAAAAACAAAACAAAACACAAACAAAACCACACAGTAGAGTTAGACTGTTCCACATCCGGGAGCTATTCTGCAGGAGGTGATACAGTAATACCAGGACTAGTTATGAAGCAAGAAGACAGCTTCAGGAGATGGTTGAAAACTCTTTTAGCAGGGCTTCCTGGCTAAGGGTGTTGAATGCCAGATTTCGCCGTACGTTGATGCTGATGGACCGGACCTGTAGGAGACAGAACCATCACTATAATATCACTTTCGCGGTACATTTTGGCCAATACTCCAGCATTAAGAAGGCCTTGAATAGACCAGTGTTCAATGCAGTAAACTGTTTTGTGTGGAAGTCCATATTTGTTAGATGCAGCTTATATTACTACTAGATGCAAAAAGTGAACTTATGTGATTATATTGTAGCATAAGCCGCATAAAACAAATCTATATGAAAAAAGAAACATAATCCAGTGTCAAGGCTAGTCTACAAGCCCAGACATGACAAGAAGGCATTTCTATCCTGAGCAACAATGAATTTATCAACCCTTTCCTATACTTATAACAACAGACAAATATTTTCATTCCTTTCACCAGGTACTTTCCATACAGTGATATTAATTTTTTTCTTCAATTTACTACTTCCACATGCCTGCCCCTGAATGAAAGACACTATCCAAGGGCAAGCCTATTATGGTTCCATTTCCAAGGAAAATTCTTATTTGATAGGGATGCAGGAACAAGCACTGCATACCAATCAAACAACCAGTTTGAATATTCTAATAAGCCACTTTGTTTGTTAACTCTAAGCCATGTCTATCAGTGGTTCGTTCATTCAAGAAGTTAATAGACTCTTCAAGAGAAAATAGAAAAGCAAATGAGAGAATTCAACTAGAACGTAGTTTTTTTTAAAGTGGTCAAATTCTTAAAGTTTAGTAAGCTACAGGGTCTGGCCTATTTTAAAAAGTTAGTTTTGTACAGATGTTTGTATCAATCTTAGTCATCTACCAATGTCCATGATTGCAGGACTTTTACAAGCTGTGGGCCAGACTCTTGGTATATGATTACATCCTGAATTTACCTCCATGTGATTCTGCTCATTTCCCCAAAATTCTGTTTCATACTGTGGGTTCCCTGAAATGTGTGGCCAAGCAGAGTTTTGGGAAAATGAGAAGAATCATATAGAGGTAAATTCAGGAAGTAGCCATATCTCAAGTCTGGCCCTCAGGTTGTAAAAGCCCTGCGATCATGGAAATTGGTAGATGACTAAGAGTGACACAAACATCTATACACTGGAAGAGGAGTGAGGAGGCAGCTTTTGCATTTGTCTATTATGCTATCATTCTGCACATTTTTTATTCATGTTGTTTCCACATTGGTTTTCCTCCTGGGGAGCCCATACTGCTTTATGAGAGAACAATGAAAAACAATCTTAAATAAAATCGTCACAATAAATAAATAAATTAGAAAAGTACACTTTGTACAAAAGGTAAACAGTAGAAGAGTGATCCGCATACTTTGATCTTAGTTAACAACCTATGTGACAAAATCTTATGAAAATATATATTGTAGAGAAGGTGCTTGGTATTTGTGAACCTAAAAGAAAAAACATTGTAATGGTAAAAAGAGAAGCAAAGTATTTTGTTTGCAGAGGGTTACACTGGATCAGCTTGATTCCTTTCTTCTACTTTGAAAGTGAACTCAGGAAATGAGGTTGTAGCTTTCAGTAAAGGGTTGGCTTGGATGAGGCTAAATTAGTCTCTAGGGAAATAGAGATAAATATTCCTCTATAAATAAATTAAACTGGTTGATGTTTAATCACCAACTGAAAAATAATGAAAAAGGCTTCCCGGTCCATCATTTGGGCATGTCACATATTGAAAACGAGAGAGAGAGAGACTTTTGTTGGAAGTGACATGAATTATTCTCAGTGATAAAGAATTGAACTATTAGTGTTTATCAGGATAGTTTCTTCAAAGAACAATTTCCATGAATTAGGAAAAACAATGTCCTCATTTTAATCAAAACAAAGATAAAGCTCTTCACCTAATGAATAAAAGAATATAGAAAAAATAGTGACAGTGGCCAAGGGAAAAAAGAGAGAACAGAGGCAGTGTATTTGCTCCCTCCTATCCTGAAATACAGCATTTGAGGGTAACAGTGTTCCTGCTACACATGTAATTTAGGAAAAGGTCACTATCATGATACTTGTATTTTACAGATGAAAAGCATTAATGGTTGCTAGCAGCCACTGTCCTATATTTGCAATGAGTAATATAGGGATAGCCTGGCAAAGAATGCCCAGTAAAGCACAGGAATACGTTCGAGTGGGAAAAAACTTTTTGAAGCGGTGGGGGAATAAGAAACTAAGCTGCGCCTATCAATGAAAGTTTGGTGAAGTATCCCCTTGGAGCTGCTTCACAAAGCAGCACAATTTCTCCTGACTAAAGTGACTTTTGCAAATGCCAGAAGGTATAAAGGCATCATGCCCAGGCAATTCCTGTTGCCACTTCTTCTCAGTGAGGTAAATGGCCTCATTTCCATAGTGCAAAGCATCTTGTCAAAATGTATCAAGGCTGCTTGCACAAGTCCAATAAGCAGTCAGCTCTTGGTATGTACAACTAGTGAGAATAGGATATCCCAGGGGTCTGCAAACTTAAATACTCAAAGAGCCATTTGGACCCATTTCCCACAGAAAAGAAAACACTGGGAGCCACAAAACCTGGGTGGGTGTGGCCAGCTCGATGTCACTCACTTCCACCAGTCACATGACCCCCTAGCCACGCCTACCCATCTGGTCATTAGGGCAGAGAACCAGTTGTTAAAAAACACTGGGAACGACAAAATCCTTTTGACATCTCTTTCTCTCCCCCCTCTCTCCCACTCGCTCTGTATCTCTCTTATCTCTGTCTCTCTCCCCCTCTCTCTGTATGTCTCTGCCCTGGCGGCTTCTCCATCCCCCGCTATCGCCCTTACCTTCTCAGGCCAGGCGAGCAGTGACTGTGAGGGGAGGGCGAGGGGCGGGGCCAGCCAGCAGTGGAATCACCTGACAGGGAGCCACAACAGAGGCCCCAAAGAGCCGCATGTGGCTCTGGAGCCACAGGTTGCTGACCCCTGGCCTAGACCCATCTATGTTCCCATTGAGGATACGGTAGAGGAGATAAAGTCCCCTTAAAAACAGGAGGAAAGCGTTGCTGTGAAGAAAAGCACCAGTCTCTGCCAACTCTTTCTTCTCTGTTTGAAATATGGGTTTGGGTTTCTTGGAAGGACAGGTAAAATAAAGGCTGTAGAGGCAGCAGGAATCTTCATTTGAAATGCAGGGCAGTTTTTAAAGTGCTTTATTAAATATGGCTTAACTCAAAAAAATGTTCTGAAACCGTGTTCTGAATTGTGCCTCCTCCCATTTTGTTTTTCCCGAATGAGAAAGTTTCTCTATGCTTCTGTTTCATTTCTCCAAGTGCTTTGGAATTTGTGGAGAATTGCAGTCTTTGAAAGGTTTCCTTAGAGGGGCTTTTAGTGATTGCCGGGGTGGGTGGGGGGAGAGTGAGGTATGGATTACCCATTTATTTGCAGTTTTGCTAGTGCCCTTTGCTGAAGGTTCTCTTGTGAAGGGTATCATGGGGAGGGATTTTAGGCTAAAAACTGTCTACCATCCTGAGGAGTATGTCAGCAAAAATGTATTTTATTTTGGAGGAACAAAAAATGAATGAAAAAAGGTTGAATGAGAATAGCTGAAAAAAAATGCAGAAGAAGGTTCTGACCCAGCACTACTTATGGTATCAAATTCTTCCTCTGGCCTCTATTTGCATCTGTTTTTCTTCATGCTATTATTAATAGTCTGAACATGACAAGAAACCATGTTTTATCATGTTAGGCATTTTTCCTCTCCCCCCCCCCCGTACCCCCAACCCATTTTGGCCACAAAGAAGAGTTCTGAACCACAGCTCTCACTTTTAATGAAGTGCAGTTGGATTTTTACATCTGCCCTCTGAACAACAGTTATTCTTTATTTAGGTTTGTTGAGCCAAGCCTGTTTCACAAACCATGGTGTGAAGTTGGCTTGCTTCAAACAAAACATACCTCAGATTAGTAATACTTTTGTCTGGATTTGGATGGCCAACTGCTGCTCAGAAATGGGAAAAGAAAACCTTCTGTATTTATCACACCGATGTTCTGAAGTTGAGAAGTTTCCTTGGCTTACTACCAGGACTTTACGCCATGGCTTATTTTGACATCCCGTCACTTCCACTGGATTATTCTTGTGGATTCTGATTTCCATTTGGCTAGAAATCTGGCGGGCTTTGTAGCAGACACTTGCTTTGATAACTTTGTGCTGCCTGCAAACATTTCTCATCCCAAGAGCTAACTGCTCTTCCGAGATTTCTTATCCATTTCTCTTTCTGTCCATTTATTGTAGTGGTTTAGCTGCACTGCCTGGTCTGTTATGGAGCCACAAGCTGTTTGTTCCACCCCCTCCTGTGTTTTCTTCTGAAATCTAAGTTAACAGCCATGTGTATATTATTAAACAGGCTGTTGGACAGCAGCCAGAGAAGCCTGGGTGCCAAGATTTAGTGGAGCCTGAACATTGTGTTCTGAGACAACAGTTGTTCAGCAAAGTCAGGTAAATGTGAGCAACCTTCCTTGCGAGAGCAGAGTGAGGGGCAGTATAGGACTCCCTACTGCCTTTACCTGTGCCCCTGCTTAACTTGGGAGGTGAATAGAAAAGTGTATTTCTATTAACATTTGGCACAAGTCCAGCCGTTCCTCTCCTGGGAACTCCAGACACGTGTTCTCATGCCTAGCAAAGTGGCCCATGAATGGGTTTCTGTCCTGAGACTGAAAGGAACAAGTTTGGGGTTTGTCCGGGGGTTGTTTTTTTTTTTTGGAGTGGGGTGGGGCATTTAAAACATCTGCAGAGTTTCTAGACCTTAATTGTGGCCTTAACAGCATGTAGAAAAAGGAACAGAAGCAAGGACATCATTTTATATTTGCACTGTGATACTCTTGTTATTTTCCATCCAGTTTGTAACATGTTTGATTTACAGTTTTTATTCTGTAAGATTAAAAATCCTCTTTCTGTTCTCTCTACTTTTGGGTAATTCTTTTTTTAAAAAAATGAAAAGGAAGAGGCCTCTTTCTGCTGCTTTCAACTTTTCCGTCCTTCAAATCTATTATTTTCTCATATTTAGAATAGACAGATAGAAGAACTTTGGAATGTTAAAAAAAAAAAAAGCAGATCAGAGCAAGGTTACATCTGTCTTGCATTTTGTTCTCTTAACTAGCAAATGCAGAAATAGGACATATGGACAATTGCATCCTTTAGTTTGCATTCTTCTGGAAATACTGTCTCTTGAATTATATAGTTCATGACCAGCAGCCACTAATGGCTTTACCTCCTTGAATGTATCTTGTCTCTTAAAAGTAGAGGTAGTCTCTATTTACGACCACAATTGAGCCCAAAATTTCTGTTGCTAAGTGAGACATTTGTTAAATGAATTTTGCCCCATTTTATGAGCGGTGGCTCACACTGAGCTTGTCGGTCATAAGGTTGGCAGTTCAGCTGTTCGAATCCCTAGTGCTGCATAATGGGATGAGCTCCCGTTACTTGTGCCAGCTTCTGCCAACCTAGCAGTTTGAAAGCACGTAAAAAATGCAAGTAGAAAAATAGGGACCACCTTTGGTGGGAA
>JANHZT010003028.1:77356-90516 GCA_032468215.1 Stegonotus admiraltiensis
GGCACGGATTTTTGCTACCGGTTCTCCAAACCACCTGCCGTCATCGCTACCGGATTGGGTAATCCAGTCTGAACTGGGAGCATTTCACCCCTGCTTACTACATATGAAGTTATATACATACCAAGTTGGTGAATTGTAACAACTTCTTATTGAAAATGAACCAAATGATATTAGTTGTTAACCTGTGGAAAGGCTAAAAGTATACCTGTCTTCCATGTAGCTTTAAAGATGAGGAGTAATTCAAGGCTGTGGGGTGGAAATAGCAATTCTATTTCAAGACCATAAATGTGTGCGAATATACAGGGCTTTAAACCCAAAAGCATTCTAGCAAGTGTATGTGTGGAGAAGCAAATAGACTTACTTTCCATTTGCTTTCCCACATTCAAACCTCAGAATCTCATCTTTCCATCTTGCTAGTAAACGAAGATCTGAATGCTTGCTAATTCTTAATTTAAGAATAATTTTTCACCCGCGCCTAATCTGGCCCAGAAATTCCTGTCCGTTTAGGAAAAAAGTGACAAGGGATCTTCTTACCGGGTCTTTGCATCTTCTCCACATCAAGCCCTTCTTGCTCTGAGCGGCCCCTGTGTTTATAAAGACATGAAGCTGCACTACTGGGGGGCAAAGTTGACCTGCAATCTGGCATGAAGCCGACATGTTGCTGCCTCTGTAGGCTTTGCAAAAGCAACCTGTTTTGCATTACTGGGGAATGTGACTGCTCTCTTCTACATCTGGGAGACAGATTGTGCCTTGGGGCACATGGGGTGGCAAGCAGGCAGCTCTGCTTCACTGCCTGACTCCTTGACTCAGTTCCATCTCTGCCTTTGCCTTTTCATCCCAAAAACTAATAAGAGAAAGGAGAAAGGGTGGGGGGAGGAACCAAGAAGTGAATTCTTCCTTTATGACAGTGAATAATTTTCTGAGATAATATAGGCCCAACAAAAAGTAGTGTTTAAAGCCCAATTAACATGGAGAGGACCAAGTGTAAAATACTCCAGTGATCACTTTCTCTCTTTAAGTCACACTCTATGACCATGTATTTTTTTTCACCACTTCTCTTTTTTATGTTCACTGAAATTACTGGCCCAACAAGAATCTGCAAGGATACTCAAAATACAGAAATGTTTCTACTGAGATTCTCTTTTGGCTTCACTATCTTGAATGAAATACTGTATTTCATTCAAAATAGAATATTAGAATGTCATTCATTCAAATATTCCAAACATTGGATTGTACTTTGGGTGGAATGCTAGTTGCAACCAATTGCTTCAAGGTGCATTGGTCTGCAACAGCCTTTATAGTATTAATATTATAGTATACAATACAATTCAAGACAGTATTCAAGACAGCAGCTCAATTGACTACAGTGGCTGAGAATCACGGGAGGGGAATCCCACATAACCTGTGGATGCCTGCTCCAAGATTTAGGGATTCATAAATGTCTATATGAGACATCAATAGATGTATTTTTACATCACACTAGACATAGCTGCATTTTTCTCTTTCCAGGACAAATATGAACCTCAAGAAGCTGATGGAGAAACAGGAATAGTTTTTATAAAAGTTTGTCATAAAGTGAATAGGGTAGATGGTAGGAAAAGGGTTTTCAAAATCAGTTATGATGCTAAAGAAGGAGTTTTGCAAGTGGATCCCAAGAGGCAGAAAAAGAAAAGAGAATGACTCAGTTCACATATCACATGATGTATTCGGTTCTGGCTCTGGGTGCTGTGGTAATTCAACTACGATGCAATAATACATGAAGTAGGTTGGCTAAGCATACATGAAGCATTGCAGCTAAAAGAAGTGCCACTGGATTACAAAGCACAATTCATTCACATGGCATGATTGAATTAATAAATGTGAGGGGACATCAACCCTCCAGAACAAAGATTTTATTCTGCAATTTTTCTGCTACGTTCAAGAGGTTTAAAGGACAAGACAGGTCCAATCATCCCTAGATTATATTCCTTATTGCAAAGGAAAAAAATGATAATATGTTAAAGAACAAAAGATGGAATGGAATAGCTGTGCAATTTCTATTGACTGTAATACTAGTAGTTCTCCAACTGGAAACAACACAGATGTTTATTAGAATAAAACTAATCAATTTTTGTTTGTTATCAAATACTCTCCATGCTGATCCTCACTTGAAAGCTTCCTTGACCACTGGGCATGCCAACTTGGAATGATGGGAAATGTGCTGTAGCTCATCAGTAAGGACCAGATTGGCCCAATTGGTGAGTCTAATTAAACCAGATGTAAGATGTTTTTCTTTCGTCTATTTTTCAACTTCTCCTTTGGAAGCTATAAAACTGCCAAAGAAGGGGAAATCCTTTGACCTTTCCTGTTCCTCTCCCTTCTCCAAGCTGGTATTAGCCTCATGCTCATTTCCATCTTCTGTGGATAATATTTTTGCCTCCTGCAATAACTATAAATTGTTGGGGATAGAGGAAATACTTGTCTCCTGATTCCTGCCTATTTGACCACCTTGTGAGAGCAGCTCATCTGTTTTTGTTTTTCCTTGTTTGGCTCCCATCATGCTTCTTCTTTTTGTGTCTATCCTTTTCTCTTCTTCTAAACTCTTCAAAAAGATAGCTGTATGCCATCAGGAAGGGAAAAATGCAGTGTTAAGGCACAGTTTATTGGTGCTGCCAATAAAACAAGGAGATATCACATGCCCAGTGGTGAGAAAAGTGAGGTTTCCACAGGTTTGGAAGAGGGAAAGGGTTCTTAATTACTTAGCCCATATTTTGCCTATGTTAAGTTTGGTCAGCGGCATTCTATCTGCACAGGGTGGTGAATTGTTTTGGACAAGTAATTGTGTCAGATCTTTAGCTCCGTTGAAGTCAAGATAATGGCCACCATCATGTTGCATGTAAAAAAAGAGATGAAATTTTAATTGTGTGGTTGTGCCTGCCCTCTTAACTTTTTGGTCTCCCCTGTGGATACTCCTGCCCTAGTGCATTTTCTTGAACAGCATGAGCAAATTATATATTTACATTTAATTACATGCTTCATGAACTGCATTGGTTGCCAATTGGGCACAATTCAAAATGCTGAATATCACCTATGATGTTTTCAGTTTGCAAAGTTTTCCTAACAAGAAGCACATTCAGAATTATTAGCTCTAACTTTATTGTAAGATTACATTAAGAAAATCTTGCAAGTACATCTGACAGACCATTTCTCCCCCATTTAATTTACAATCCAGCAAACTAGGAAAGGTCCCCTCTGAGACGTTTGCCATTTTCCTATTCCTTATCTGATCTGTTCCTTGTCTGCAGCTCTTCCTTCTGTCTCCATGGTCATTCTCACAAACCATTACAGAAGACTTTCATGACAAAAACTCAATTTACTTGAGGGATCACATGTCTCAATATGTTTCTACCCATCCAGTGAGGTCAGCTGAAGTGGGCATGCTCCATGTTCTATCATTAAGCAGCCCCACTTTAGGAAGAAAGTGGGACATCACATCTCAGTGATGTCTCCTGTCCTGTGGAATGATATCCCCCTGGAGAACCATTCTGCTTCTGCCCTTTTGGATTTCCACAAATTATTAAAGAACTTATTGTTTTCTATGCGCTGGATAAGGATAGTGGTTGAGCTCTTTCGTTTTCTATTTTTGTCTTCTAGTCATGTGTTGTCAGTCTTACCAGATAGAACAGACAGAGAACATACCAGATGAGTTAATTCTACTTTATTGTAAGACTACATTAACAGAATCTTGCAAGTCTGAAAGTACAAATCTCTCACCATCTTCTTTACATCTTGAAAAACTAGGAAGGGTATCTTTTGAGTGCAGGCTATGCCCTCTCTTATCTCATCATTCCTCTAGTCAGCATCTCTTCACCCCATCTCCCAAAGTCTTTGTTACCTATATTCTTTTTTCTTGGAAATATGTTGATTTAAAAAAAAAAAATCAATTGAAGCTGGCCAGAGTTGCTGTGGAGTCAAGCAGGCTCAAAATAGAAACAAGCAAGCAAACCTTTGTTCATTATTTCATGTGTGCAAGGATTCAAAAGGTGTTCTTAAAGGTTTGCCTCAAAAACTAATGCTGCTCTTTGTATCACCCAATTGTTTTTCTTTTATCACTTTTATATAAAATCACTTCCCTATAAGGAACTCAGAATTTTACTGCTCTCATTTTTAATCTGTCAGCAGTGTCCTGAGCCAAATTTGGTTATTTAGAAATAGGGCATGTGGATGGATAGATGAGGATTTGAAGCTTGTCAATTGGTTAAAGGTGAAAGGAAAACATTTTCTATGGCCACAGTGGAGCTTGAGTTCCAGTGCCTATAAAAAGAGCCTTTCCCATCTCCTAAGAATAACCACATAATCCCCTTTCCATGTTGAGATTATGAAAGATTTCCACTTTCAGATCTGCTTACAAAAAGTTGATCAGGATAATAACACAGAATTAAACAACCTTGGGTATCTCTTAGCACATAAACAAGATGTAAAATAAAACTTGACTTTAAAATAAGGAACATCTGGGCAGCTCTCCTCATTCTGGTGCTGGCTGCTTCTGTCAATGTCTGTTACTTACCGTTTAGATTGTCTTCTGCAGGGGGGGAAGGTTTGAAGTTTAGACAGAATTGGATTCAAATAAGTTGTTGCTTAACATCATTTGTTCTGCTGGAGTCAGAAAGTTGGTTCATCCACTCTTTGACCTGTTGGCATTGTGTGTGTTATTTTTAGGTGGTTTCTAGGTAAATAGTAGAGGGAAAAATGCCAAAAGTTATGCAGGGGCATTTGAGGCATGGGGGTGTCAAGAAAATTACCATTAACAGTCACAACAGCTTGACTGAAGTGCTGATCTTTTTATGTGCTTGTCACATAAAAAGTTTCAAAGCATTTGTGTTCTAGTGGAGGCAAGGACCTTCTAGTATGTGTTATACACCTTCTCTTTCTAATGAGCAAACCATCACTTCCAAAATGGCTGTGTTCAGACAATATGGTTCACCAGCTGAATACTTAGTGGCTACCTTTGTACGAACTCCTAAACCTGGTTGGTAATAATCTTAGTTTGCTCTCTGGGGCTGATGCTGTTGCATAATCTAGCCCATTAAGCTCATGGTTCTGGGTAAAACATAAAAACAGTGTACTAGTTAAAGTACTGGGTAAGTTGTGTCAAATTTTTCAACTTTCAATTTCCAAACATTAAGGATGCTCAAAAGTTGGGATTGTAAAGATATTCTGGTTACTTTAACGTAAATTTAGATGTGCTTGGTAAGTAACTACATAAATATAACTTTTTAACATTTAGTTTTTTCATCGCAGTGTGAGTGTATTCATTTAGGCTTAGGAAGAAATGACAAAAGACAACTTACAAATAGGGAGTGTGACCCTTTTCAAGTTGAGCACCACACATGTAACCTTTAAAGGATGGTTGAATACAGTTTCCAAAAAATGGAGAAGTCGGAAAGATAAAGAAATGGATGGGCCCAAGACAAAACGCACTGATTGGATTAAATAAATGTAGTTACTCTCAGAGCATATAGCATTTTGCCCCTTGTTAAACATTTCAATGGAGTGGCTAGTTTTAGAGGACATTGATTCTTTATCCTATGCCAATGATGGCTAACCTTTTTGCTATCGCGTGCCAAAAGCGGGGGGAGCGTGGTGGGGTCACACACACGAGTGCCCACATCCATAATTCTATGCGCCCTCCCCCCGTGCTCTCCCCGCTTTTGGCATGCGATGGCCTGGTGGGCCCGGTAGGCCCGTTATTTTGCTCTCCCCAGGCTCCAGAGCCTTTCTAGGAGCCTGGGGAGGGCAAAAATGGCTTTCCCCAACCCCTCAGAGGCTCTCCGGAGGCCAGAAACAGTGTGTTTCCTGACTTCTGGTGGGCCCAGAAGGCCCAAAAATCAGCTGGCCAGTGCATGCATGTGTGCTGGAGCTGAGCTTGCGTGCCCACCGATATTGCTCCACATGCCACCTGTGGCACCCGTGCCATAGGTTCGCCATCACAGTCCTATGCACTGGATGCCCTTCTAATACCCAGGTTGATCTGAGTTGGGGAATTTGAGCTCAGGCCAATACGTGGGACCAGGTCATTTGGCTCCTATGGTAGTCTGGAGCTTCAAATAACACGATCTTGTTTGGGACATTACTTCCAGTCTGATACCTGCATTACAGTCTGGAACTGCCAAGGCTGTTCTCCAGTAAAGGTTTATGGTACAGTAACCATGATTTATTTACTCCAATGTGATGGTGTCTGCATAATACCACCTCTCTCATTTAGAATTCTCTTGAATTTTGTAGGTGGTGTTTTCCATGACTATTCAGGTGGAGGAGGAATAACAAAGTCACTCAAGTGTAAGATGCCTTTAGCACTTTTCTTTTATGAAAGTATGGCATTACATTGGTTTAATGGGGAAAAAAATGGAACTTTGACGTTATATACATTGATAGCAGCAAGACTACTTTATGCACAGGAATGGAAGGACACTTCAATCCCCACGATGGATGAATGGCTGCAAAAATTTATGGAGTTAGCAGAGTTGGCTAAATTGACTGCTTTTATAAGAGGAAAAAAAAACAATTAGTTTCTACTTGAAAACCGCTTCTGCACTTTGTGCTTGAGGTGGAAAAAAATGAAAGTTTGATTTTTGGTTTTTACTGATTAGATAGATTTGTTGTTATTGAAATGGCTAGTTTATGGCATTATGTAAAGTAAAAAGTTGAGCTTTGATGTTATTGTTTTATTCTATTGCACCAGAGGGAGTCGGAAATCAATACCTTTTTTTCTTTTTCCCCTTCTTTTCTACATTTCTACTTTGTTCTCCCCTTCCTTATTTTTCCTACTATTTGCTTTTGTATTTTTGTATTTTATATTATAAACTAATAAAAACTGTATTAAAAAAAAGACTGGGGAGCCCAAAAGATTTCGCTCATCATCATGCCTTTAATTTAAGTAGATGCCCTTTTAATCATCATCCATTTTAATTGCTTTTCTAATTTCTTTCTCTGAATCTCTCTGTCTTTCTCTCTCTCTCTCTCACACACACACACTCCCAGTCTAAAATAAAATAGAAGTAAAATTCTGTATAAATGAAAGGGTGTTACTAATGAAAGACTATTCTTTCCAATCAGAGCTTAACAGTATGACCAATAGTAGCTTTTCAATTTTTAAAAAATTAACCCTCTAATGCTTAAGTATTACATTAAAACTAAGCTACGCTAACAATTTTAAAAAAATATTGTTCCAGTCCTTATCATTCACTACTTGTTAAAATACCCTGTTTCCCCAAAAATAAGACATCCCCTGATAACAAACCCAGTCTGGCTTTTGAGCGCATGCACTAAAATAAGCCTCCTCCTGAAAATAAGCCCTCCCCAAAAATATTTAAACACCAAGGTGGAAATCAGGTAAGATGGCAAGAGGAACTCCATCTTGCTCCACATGCCCCAAAATAATAAGATCTCCCCAAAAATAAGGCCAAGAGCTTATTTCAGGGTTCAAAAAAATATACGACAGGGTCTTATTTTTGGGGAAACACAGTAGTTATATCTGGAAACATATTGCATTATGACATCAAAGGGATAGAACTCTTCAGAAAGTTCAATATAAGCAGTGTTTTGCTGTAACAGAGCTAAAGCTGGGAAGATATTTTGGTCCTATTTAAAAGTAAACTTAAAAATAGAACCACATCACAAACGAAATTGATATTAAGGGGTTATCTAGGTTATGTTTAGGTTTAGCTGCTTTAAGTTCCTGACTATGTCAAAGCTACATCTTTTAAAAAGATGAAAGAATAGTGCTAAGGACTTAGGGATGGAATAATACAATGGGATGACTGCATGGAAAAGCCACAATGTCCCTTAATGGTATGGAAAGTTAATTACAGTTCCACATTTTTATAGTGTGCAGCTGAAGAAACATGTTCCACTAGTGCTATAATCAATGTTTACGAAAGTACGCTTGCTTCAACTGAGCTTCTAAAGGTAAACAGGTTTGGATCTGAGCAACAATTGGACAGGAGACCACCCATATACTAAATAGCCCATGCATATTGTGAAAAAGAAGCCGGATACAAGACATAGAACAGAATGATTTTGTTGAATGATAACTCTACAAAGGTGCTGTGCTTCAGAGTGGTTTGCTGCTAGCTAGCCACACAGCAGTCTTGGCTAGTCACCAAAACTGATTAGTTGCTAATCATAATTCATCAATTAGTTGAAATGAACTCAAACACATATAACAGTTTAACATAAGCCATGGACTCCAGAACATTTATCATTAAAAGCTAACATCTGTGTCTGTGCTGAAATGTCTAGAACAGCTGTAGGCCCATTAGATATGTTTATCTAAATCTGCTCAGTTTGTCTTTTTTGATTGCAAAGTAAACTTGGAGGGCTGTAAAATTTAGGGGATATTTTGTGATGTCAGTTTGGTTCAGGGAATAGGGACGAATGAGGGCAGAGAAATTCAAACCTTTTAAAATGCAAGAACTGCATCTAGGGGGAAAAACCCCCAACTGAACAATTAATATAGTGTACCTTTTCCTATCTGATTTTTGGAATACATACATAAGGTTGTGGGCACAACTATGCCTGCTTATTCATATTTGTACAGTACACATGTACATCTGGCCATGCAGCTGTTACAAAAACATTTACAATCACACAGATGTGTCCTTTTTCTCCTCAGAGTCTCTTTTAAGTTGCCCATCCTTGCCAACTTAGAAGTGAAGGGACTAGATCTTCAGTCCACCTTAGTGAAACCTACTAGCTAGCCAAAGTGAAACCTACTAACCAGTCCAATGCTTCTGTCAAGAGAAATATTTATTCAGGATTTTGGGATAAGATATAAAAACCCCACATAAACAAATTAAGAAACAAAATGGTTTGAACTACAAATTGTCATTCAACCAAGTTTGGAGAAAAAGTTCTAATTTTCAAGGAAGAAATTCAACTTTGGAAACGTCCTTTTTCCAATGGAATGGAGGGAGGGGTTTTTCTGGATCCACCAAATCTGGAAATCCAATTGCCTTCCTTAAGTAACATGGATTCTAGCCTAGAAGTTTATGTATATACACACTCTCTCGTACACATTTTAAGTAGCCACGAGAAAACAACCAATTAGTCTCCTTCAACTCTCTAGCAGGAGACTAGCAGGAATTATTGAGCTTTTTGGATAGTCTGGCATTTGAGCCCACAAAGGTTTACTGTGCTCAATGCAGTGAATAAGATGGAGACATATGCCAACAATGGTTTATAATAAAGTGTTATTTTCCCATTTTATTCTCTTCTACACATGTATCTTTACAACTAAGCATGGCTCTGATATAGAGATATACTCTATTCAGGATAATTCATTCCAGGTAAAATAGGCCAAATTTCAACTAAGCAGGCTCTACCATTCTTTGCCCTATCATATTTCCATCTCTTTTTACGGGTTGTTAGCATAAGAACTCAACATCCTTTAACTTCCTGGGTTAAAAGAAAAAAAGAAAAAGTTGTACTCCAAAGACACTGTTATTCACTGACACTGTGTCCTTGTTAGTCATGTATGAGGAGGAGTCTTCATATGCAAGTACTAACAGCGCCTATCAATCATATGGTTATGATAGTCAACATAACTGTACCACATTTCTGATTTCATTCCAAAAAGCTTTGAAAGACAAACATAGGATATCTCTGCAACATTTTAAAACCGTCCAATCTTTTCCTAGGATCATGCAGCTGAAAACATGATTTTGCGAAGAGATGTAGCTGTTGCATAACACAGTTACAATATGACACATTTATACCTCAGTTTATTATTCAGGAATACTAATCATTCAGTCTCTTATATTTATTGGTTTTCTTGTTCCTACTCTGTCTCCACAACAAGGAATAGCGTTTAGGAGAAGGGCTTCCTTTCTTTTGCAGAATAGTTCCAACTCATGTGTGTCATGTGCCAAAATTTACCTGCCAAATTTTGCTATATTTTGCTATAGTTGCTTGCTGTAATCTGAAATTCAAGTGGGGTTTCTATCTTGCCTGTATCTCTTAATCTGTGGAGATTTGGTTGTCCCAAAAGAAAAATGAAGGGCTTAATGCAGTAAACCTTAAAAGGCAGAGTTGTTTAATGGACTTGCATGTTCAAGAAAACCAAAAATATTTGGCACTCTGTTTGCTTCTTTAGGGATAGTCACTGCACAACAAGGCACATATCTCTAAAAAAAAGAGAAAAGGGCCATTAGAGTTATCCGCATATTGTATACCAAGAGGAGGCTGAACTAGATTGTGAGTTGGACTTCTGAGGTAAAGTGCCTACTTTGTGTGTCTTTACAAGTTTTTTGCCCTTCATACCATAAAAAGGGAACTTGGGTTTCAGAATCGACATGAAAAGGCTTCTGTCTGAATAAATGAAGGTTGCTGCCAGATCAAAGAAGAATGTTAAGCTAGGTGGGCCAGTAATTAGACCCAAAATCAGCAAGGCCACAAGTACCTCCATGCATCTCCATATTTTCCTTCTAAACAATTTAGGAGTCCATTAGATATATTACTACTCTTCCTCTGGCTCCTTTATTATCATTATGTAATAGCAACATTCTACGAATAAGGACATGGTTCTAGTTGTTCTGTAAAAAGTTTTTAAATAGAAAGCAAAAATGAAATTAACTTTCCTCAATCTGTTTGTACCATCTTATTTAAGATTGTTACTAAGTTTTGTTGACAGAAAAAATGTCAAGGTTAAAATAGAAGTTTTCTGGTGAGGCAAACCATTAAAACTGCTATGATGACAGAAAAATGATCAGAATAGCAACACTTTGTGCAGCCTGCCAAGCTTCCCTAATCATCTCTTGGTTGAGAAAGGAAATTAATTAGCATTCCTAACTAACATTCCCCAGGAAGTATTCCCATTACTTTCTAAGTATATATTTATATATACGTGTGCGTGCATACATATGATGGAGAGATTTCTTCTCCATGGTTTTAAATCAGAGAAACAAGATGAGCAGCTAAAAATTCCCATGAATAACCCAGACAACTGTTTAAAACACTATCAGCTTTCAAATGCCACCATTTTTTTCCATCGGGTCTATATGAATATCATCAGAATAAGAATAAAAGAAACCAACATGAATCTTGTAATACAAATACAGAGGGAGAGCATTGTTCAGTTCCAGTTCTTTCTCTCTCCCTTTTTTTTTTTTGCCCAAGAGCTTTTGGTGATTCTTGTTAGCTTGTAGAATATTTCCCCACCATCCTATCCCTGTAATACTTTCATATCCCTCTAATATTTGAAAACAGAAAACACCAGATTGCTTTGGTGGATATACATCACTTGACACAGGAATAACATTCAACAAAATTCTACCTCTGAGAGTAGCTATGTTTTCATATCGATCGCTCCCTACTTTGTGCATTAAGGCCACTAAGGGATTTTTTGTTTGTTTGCTTGCTTCCCCTTTTAATGCAACAGAGATAACAGCTTCTTAACACACAGTGATTGGTTTACCAGTTTGAAGAAGAACGTAGGGCTTCATCAAAGCAGCATCCCTTGGAAAATGAATGAATATGTCTGACCACTTGCCTTGTTTGCTTCTGATTAGGTCCACTCATCAATGTGGCTTATTTTATTTATTTAGGGAATTTATATTGCCACCTATTTGCACATGGCGACTCAAGATGGCCATTACTTGGCTCCTTTAAGCAAGGATTTATATGACTTTACTGGTTTCAGTCAAACCCAGAAAGAGGAAAATGGAAGAGGGTTTTTAAAAAAATTCTTATTAGCTAGGAAGAATGCATCTGAGCAAGAAAACAAGGGCAGGATCAAATATAGTCTTGATGTGGTCACCAATACGTGATTGGAAATGTGGTTATTTTCTCTTTGGGTTCCATCCCTTAACTTCTCACTTTGATCTTCATATTGTCAGCTTGGATAACTAGAAACTTGGTCCACATTTCTTTTCTCCCCACTCAGAGACCCTCCAGGAGGTTGCCTCAAAACAAATGTTCACTTTGTCCTGTAAACACCATATGTCTCCTTGTTTCAGGCCCAGCATTCCTGCTCTTTCTGCCTTCTTTGAATACTTCATCACTCTGTAACATATCTGGCTGGTCTCCTTGGGTTTTTTTTTTTGGTTTTTTTCCCCTGGTTTCAGATGTGCTTATATAGGGTAAACCGGTGACTGAAGGAAAGAAGATGTGCAAGAGAAGAAACAGAACTAATGTCTATGGGATAATGAGAGAAGCGCATGGGATAAATGTCAGAGGCACCTGAAAGAGAAGTCAAGCAATTGGCTTTGGATAGATGTCTTTCTTCATTCTTGTCTCAGTTCAGAATCAGCAGTCCACTATCAGTCCAGGAGATTTTAAGGAGCACATAGAGTATAAGCAAGACATCAATTCCCTTTCCCTTCTTTCATTTCCTTTTACCGTCTTATTGTCTGTTACTAGCAAGAACTATTGGATGAAAATACCAGGACAGCAGGGCAGAGAGGGAAAAACAACTAAACCAGTGCTTACAGGATTGTTCCAGTGTCCCCAGAAAGAATGTGCTCTATATTTCCTTCACATGTTCTTCTTCCAAGAGGCACCAGTGGGGCAGGGGAAATGAGGAGCTAACTCAGAGTGCCTCTGCCCCCTCTTTCTCCTTCACACCGGAGAGCTAGCAGTGGATTCACTGTAAAGGCTTTCCACAATGTCCCCCCTTTGAATCTTGCGCAAGGCTGAATAAAGGGCATCCATGGTAGAACTGTCCTTGCTGGACCAATCAGAGAGCAGTGCACGAACAGGGTATTCCTCTTGTGTAAAGGAGTCTATGTGATCTTCCTTATAGCCTAGTTCTCCGGCCAGGTGGCGCCATGTCTCCTCTGTGGAACCATTCAAAAGCTTTTCAACCTCCTCGCGTTTGTTAGGGGACAGGCTGGTGTAAAGATTCCCATCTCCTTTAAGACCTGAAATTGAGAAATGAGTTTGGGATAGAGAAAGGTTAAAAAAGTATCATAACAGCATGCGAGTCACTCACTCACTTATCTATTCCATGTTCCCAAAGTTGGTTTTAGCAATTGGGGCAATTCCACACATTGCCACAGAACAATGTGACAAATTTAAAATGAATACAGATGGTACAGATTAACAGAATTGGAAGGGACCTTGTAGGTCATCTAGTCCAACCCCCCACCCAAGCAGGCCCTGGTCCACCAGGCCACAAGCAGGTG
>JANHZT010003028.1:106839-117092 GCA_032468215.1 Stegonotus admiraltiensis
TGAGCTCGCGTGCCCACCGATATGGCTCCGCGTGCCACCTGTGGCACCCATGCCATAGGTTCGCCATCACGGTTCTAGGGTGAATTAGCTGGTGACATCACTGTTGCTTGCAGGATGCCTAGTTGGGGACTCCTTTCATGTTTGGAGAAGTTGGAGCGAAGGATGGAAGTTCAACCCCACCCCACAGAAGCACTCGGTTCTCCAACACGGGCTTTCCAACCTCCATCCCAGCATCCTAACCACACATGCCACCATGCCCCTCTTCTGATAGTTAACATGGAACTATTTGGTAAGCTCCCAAAAAGAGGAATGCATCTCAGGTGATTTTGTTTTCATTTATTTCAGTATATTTTAGGAAAAGAAAGATGACAGTGCTGGGCGAATGATAATATCTGGGAAGGAGGGACTGGGAGTGGGATATGCTTTAGCTTCATGAACGCATTAAAAAAATTAAAATTGTAAATGGAACATTGTAATCATAGCCACCTCTCATCAGTGGAGGTTGAATTGGGCATGTCATTGACTACATATCTTTGCGTACATTTATGCAACGACACAATATGTTTCCACTTCTGATTTGATTTGTTTATCCAGTTGAAACATAAACCTGAGAGTGAATTTTTGAATAATCAGGAACAAAAGACATCAGGGACTGTTAACTTCCTTTGCACTACACTAGGGAGAAATATTAGCACAATGTTGAGTGAAATCCATGATCTCACTATGAAGTTCCTTGCAAATATTGTCCTGTACTTATAGCATGAGTATGTAGACCAGTGTTTCTCAAGCTTGGTAGCGTGAAGATGGGTGGACTTCAAGCTTGAGAAACACTGACATAGAGGAAGAAAGGAGTTGCTCAATAGTGTGTGGTCCTTAAGCTATTTCACTTTACAGTACCATTCTCAATCTTACTTATATGCACATGTGTGTCAAGATCTCATGTGCTCAGGAATTCTGATATTTGTTGTACTAGTTAAGATGCTGGCCTAGAAACCAGGAGACTGTGAGTTCCAGTCCCACCTTTGCCCACAGTAAAAAAAAATGACAATAAAGGTTATCTATCCATCTATGCTTGGATGCAGATCATGCCAGGAATAAAGGTATTGTCATGAGAAAGTCATAAAAGGGGGCACAGTTTTGCACAAATTTCACATTTTTTCTCATTCAAAGTACTGAGGTTTATTTAGAAACAATTGCTAAGCAATGGAAAGAAAGACAACCACCTCCCCATTGAGAGAAACTCGAACTAGGGACTTGCGCGCTTGCATGCTTGCTCAGCTGCTGCTGGGGAGGCGGTGGGCCAGCAAAGCCCCCCCCCAACTGCTTCTTTTCTTAAAGTTCTTTATCTTAAACTAGTTTTGATCTGGCTCACCCACTGGGCAGCCCCATCCTCCCACTTGGGACCATCAGAATTTCCTTGTAGCTGATCATTCCAAATGGCTCTACTGTTCGTTTTGTTTTTCAACAGCAAGAAAAAGAAAAGAACAAATCAACGTGTTTCTTTCCTTAACTGTGTCTAGTAAAGAGTGATGGAGGAAAAAAAACAAAACACAACCCAGGACTGTACTGGGAGAAAACCAGGACAGCCTGGGGGGGAGGGGGCGCGGGGAGGAATCACGAACATTATCCAAAGAACATTTTGCTGAACCTTTATCCTCACCTCATTGCTTGAAGCACTAATGCTAGTTGCCTATTTCTGAATATCTGCTAGGCAGGGGCAGGATCTCTGCTGCTCCATAGCAGGATTATGCACATTGTTTAGCTCCATCTTCTCCCCACCACCGCCATTTTAAGAATGTATAATTACCTCTGCACTTGGCATCTGATGTTGCAGTACAGTCCTTCTCAGTGATCTCATCCTCCTCACACACTGTGCAAGGGAAGCAGGGATCTACATGGTTGGCTTCATCAGAATATGTCCCCGCCGGGCATTCCTCACATAATGTGTTCTGATTTTCCCCACAAGGATAGACAAGTCCAAAGCCTATTTCACAGATGCGGCACATTTTACATTTATTCTTCTCATCCCTGTAGAAGCCATAGATACACTTGCAGATGGTGTTGTCCGATTCCACACAAGGAGCCGACATGCTCTCCAGGCCCACACACTCCTTACAGGGCTTGCATGGCTCAGTGGCACTCACTGTGTCTGAATAGCTGATGCCTGTAAAACATTGGAAGGTCAGAGCAAGTAAACTGAGAGGTGGGTTATCAAATGACTGAGTTGAGCACCCTCCATTTGACCACCGTGGGCTCCTTTCACCCAGATATTGGCAACCCCGGGGAAAGCTGGACGCCTCCACAATAGTGCACAATAGTTACGGGGAAGCCAAGGGCTGAAATGGATGGGACGGTGATATCAATCATGATTCCGTCATATAAGTGGCAAAACTGCATATGCAAAATTGGGGAAGATGTTTGTTTTCTTATGTCCAAGGAAGTAATGTGGATCCTTGGGCAACTTAAACACTTCTCACAATACCTGTCAAGTTGACCTTCTAAAAATCCCAGAGAATGATAGCACGTATCTTGGGAACAAGTTCACGTTCTATAAATGGGTATTTTGTGATTGATCAGACTTCTGCGGTAGGCCAGGCCAAGGAAACATATGCAACAAGTTTGCCTGAAACTATACTTTATCAAATGTTACTTCTTTATAACTATTTCTCTAATATCATCACCATGGCTTTCCAAATGACCAATTAATCATTCTGCATCCATCACATCAGGGGTGAAATGTACTTACCTTTTTCTACAGGTTCGCTGATATGCACATCCGCCCTCATCTGCACATGCACAAAGCCTTCTGAGCATGTGCAAAGCCTTCTGAGCATGTGCAAAGCCTTCTGCACATGCACAGATGGTCAAAACTAGGATGTGATAACATCCCAGTTTGGGAGAGGTGGAGCCCCCCACCATTGGCGCTACGGGTTCTCCAAACTACCCGCCACTGGCACTACTGGCTCCCGCAAGCCGGATAGAGCCAGCAGCATTTCACCCCTGCTCTCAAATTTCCAAATGCACCATGGCCTTACTTAATTATTTCTTACATAAATTTAATCTAAAAACTGGAAAACATGGCACAACTTAGCATTTACACTACCAATGGAACAGGCTTTAAGAGATGCAAAAAAGAGATGCAAAAATGGGTTTTAGAGACTCAGCTTGCTCACTCCTGCTTTAGCAGAAGATTAAAAAAGAGAAAAATATGGCTTCTTCTCCCAAAAAAACCCAGTCTGAGCCTGATAAACCTTTATGGTGATGATGGCAAGGTCAAGTGCTAAGATCTATCCAGCTTTCCTCGGATACTTGTAGCTGTTCTTCCCCTCTGGTCATTGAGGCTTGCTCTCCATGGCCATTTTGGGTTAGGCAGCAAGAGAGATCAGACACCTAGTTTCCACAGAGACATCTGACCTCAGATGGTTAAATCTGTTTAGAGGGAAACAGGTGCACACCACCTGCATGGGAGATAGATTTTAACCAAGAAAAGGGCAGGTTCTGCCAACTGTAAATTGCTGGTTCTGTTCCAAATGAGTACATTCCAATTTTCTGCTGCTTCTTCTTACAAGAAAAAGTTGTTTGGTTGTGCTTTTTACTATTTTTATCATGGGGAAGGAGTGCTGGTTTCCGTAACCAAATTTTCCATAAATTGCACAGGGAGTCTTTGGTTTCTCATTGTGCCTAGCATTTGAGATAATTGAGGGCCGAAGAGAAATTGACAAGAGTTTGGTTAGTGTCTGGCCCAAGTGATGGGTTACAGATAGAGCTGGAGGAAATGGGGGAGGCAGGAGTATATGTAATGCCCTCATAAGTCCTCCTTCCAGAAGACCAGTAGGCCTGTGTTGTGTGGCAGCCAGAAACAGATTATTGTGATGAAGCACCCGTGCATTAGCAACCTGCTGTTTCATCCCTGATACTCTCCCACCCTTTTAAATATCCCTCCCTCCCTCCCTCCCTCCCTCCTTCTCTCTCTCTCTCTCTCTCTCCTCTCTCCCTCTCTCTTATCTATCGTCCATCCTATGCTGCCAATCTTCCCCCAAGCCTACCCCCACCACATGTAGCTGGGCAGAAATAAACCCAGAGAAATCCACCAACCTTTGCCCTAAAATTGTCCCACAGATGTATTCATCAAACTCTTTTATTCTGTAAACACAGACTAGAGTTTAGGTATGAAACTATAGTTTTTTGCCTGTTCAAGAACTGGATGAAAAGGCACTCTGAGGAAAAGCTTTATGGCTAGAGAAAAGGAAAACGGGATCCACTATAATTTTGTCTGGGCTAAGACAAGTTGACAGGGCTGTATAATTAGCAATGTTAGCACAAAGTCTCTTATTCCCAAAGATTTGCTCTGTTTGCTTACAGAGCAAGCAACTGCTCTGTAGCTCAAGATTGAGGCTGAGGTTAAGCAAGCAAGTTGTTTTATTTGAAGGAGGCTACAATGGATGCAGGTATTCCATGGTATCACTGAAGCTTGACTAGTTAGTATTTCTGAGGGTTTTGTAGGCCCAACACTGAAGAATGGCTTGGTTTTCTGAGACCAAGAGTGGTCTCAGAACCAAGAGTGGCTTGGTTTTCAAGAGAAAGCAACTTTTTTCAGTTATGCATCTTTTTCCATACTGAAAAGTAGTGCTAAACTTTCACCTCTCTTCCTTGGCATTTTTTTCTCATAGAAATTTGGCAGTTTGATCTCTGGGACCTGGAGATTGCAAAACAGGAAGCTACATGTTACAAACTGTTTAGACTTATTTAAATCAAAGTTCAGAAATGTTTTGTTGACAAAAAATAATAACAGGTAATCAGTTCAGTGGAAAATGTTTGCCTTTTCTTCCCATTTTTTTCACCTCAAACGGCAAGATTTTGGTAGGTTAATTCAAACATTTTTTTTTTTTACAATGCAATCACGTTTAATTGAAGGAACCACAGACCTCCTGCACTTTAATATTCCTAATCTCTTCTTGGCCTTTGGGGGAAAAATAAAAAGTAGTGTGATTTTAATTTTCCCAGACCAAAGCACTTACCCATCACTATTGTTTAGTTTCTATCCTCATAATATCTTTGAAAGTACCTTAAGTCTCAACCCACAGAAAAAAGTAGTAAAAAGGGTTGTAATAACACTAACATTTTTAAAAAAATGGGCCAAATTTAATTTAATTTAATTTTAACGGTTTTTAAATTTTGTACTGTATGTTTTTTATTCTTGGCTGTTCACCGCCCTGAGTCCTTCGGGAGAAGGGTGGTATATAAATCAAATAAACAAACAAACAAACAAACAAACAAACAAACAAACACAGAAATTCTATTTAAATATAAAACCTAATATTTCTCTATTCCTACTCTCCCACACAAACCTTAAATCACTGAAGCCACCATCACTTCTTTTGGTATAAATTGCATGAATTAATTACAGCTTGTATGGGCAGCAAGGCAGGCAGGATGGCGGGCACAGGGGAGTGACTGGCCAGAAGTAGCCACCGCCATGTTTTGGGTTCCAGGTTGGTGCAGGAGGCTTTCCAGGCCCAGAAAAGAGTGCAGGGGAGCAGGGTGCATGCGCGGGGGGCTGGGGTGCATGCACAGGGTGGGGGTGCATGCATGGGTCATGCGTGCATGTGCAGAGGGGTGCATTACCATATGGTTGCCGGCACACACATGCGCTGTTGTGCACGTGCACACACACTTTCGGCATACAATGACAAAAAGTTTAGCCATCACTGCTTTAGAGTAATGAAGTATTCAGTGGCTTATTTGATGCTCTACACTGAACATTATGACATAACAACATTTTGGACTGAAGAAAAAGATCTCACAAAGAAAGCCAGATGCCCATAGGAAGACTTCAAGAAAGACATAATTGGATCTTGCATTTTCCAATAACTGGTATTATAAGCTAACTCTCCAAAACTGGGTATAATATGTAGAAAACGTGACTAACAGGCATTAATAAATTTAGCAGCCATAAACTGGTCTAATCTTCTATGTTTGCATCATTACCTCTCATGGTAATGAATTCCACAATTTGGTTGTGCATTACTTCAAGAATAATTTCTTTTTAATCTGTCCTAAATCTTCCAATATTCAATTTCATTGGGTTGACCTTGAGTTCTAACATGAATCACATCCATTTTGTTCACATGTGTAATGTATTATATACAATTATATTAGGCTATCCTTTATTCAACTTCTCTTTCCTTAAGAGAAGGAAAGAACCCCATAAATATTAATCAAGTTCTTTGATTTTATATGCACATTGGCTATTACAGTGCAATAGCAATTCCCATAAAGTTTAATAAATTTGTTTCCAGAATTGGAAATGGAATTCCATACTTACTTACTTGCTATTAAATGCTAATTATTCCATAACTTTTACTGTTGGATAGTCATGTACGAATGATTGATTATGTGCCATCAAGACAGCTGGCTCTTAGTGACCATATAGATTTTCCCTAAGATAACCTGTTTCCAACTTGGTCCTGCAGATCTTCTAATAATGGATCTCTTGTCACTGTAATTGAGTCCATCCATCATACTTCTGGCCATCCTGTTTTTCCTTCTATCTTTCCCAGAATTATAGAGTTTCAAAAAGGTTAGGTCTTCATGTATCCAAAATATGATAATTTGAGCCCTATTATTTGTCTTTTGAAGGGAGAATTCCAGGTTGATTTGTTTGTTCTTGATTATCCATGGAATTCTCATGTGTCTTTACCAAAAAAGTTAGATGCATTTGAGATCACAATTAACTAATCTTTTTTTTTCTTAAACTGCAAAACCTGAACATTGCCTTACCTTCAAAATTTCCAATCCTAATGACCTTTGCTAGATTTTTTTTGCACCATTTTCAGTCCATAGCATTAACTTGGAATAATCATCACTCAGTGGTATTTTCAAGTCTGAGAGATAACCATGGATTTCAGACAATTCTTTCCACTTTGTCATTCTCAGTTTCCCTTCTTTTTAGGAGAAGAATAAGAACAGAGGGATAAAAAGAAATCTAGGCAGCCAACCAGCAGATTTGAATGAGAGGGTGGGACACTGGGACATGTTCTCATATGTTGCTCTTTTTTTAAATCAAAGATATCTACGATTCAGATCCTCTGAAGTGTAGAATCCTTGATTTATGGCAATTGTTCAGTCTTAATAAACCATTGCCAGATCAATGCATTTAAATAGATTCCCACATTATAAATTAGGATCAAGACACTTCTACTTGAGACATATTATTTTATACTCTTTTCAAACTATCCAGTATTATCATGCTAAATAAGGATAAGATAACTCTAATTGATGGTGACATGATAGTAATATTTCAATATTTGAGGGACTGCCACAAAGAAGAGGGGATTGGCCTATTTTCCAAAGCACCAGAAGGCAAAACAAGAAACAAAGAATGGAAACTAATCAAGGAGAGAAGCAACCTGGAATTAAAGAGAAACTTCCTAACAGTGAGAACAATCAACCAGTGGAACAGAAGTTGCCTTCACAAGTTGCGGGTGCTTCATCAGTGGAGGTTTTTAAGAAAAGACTACACAGTCAGTTGTTTGAAATGATATTGGGTCTCCTACTTGAGGGTTGGATTAGAAGACCTCCAAGGTCCCTTCCAGCTCTATTCTGATTGATGCAGTTGAACATACTTTCAAGAAAGCTGCTATCTGTCACCTTTCCTAAGTGTATTCCTTGCTTGCCCCTTCAGGTCTCAAATTAAGCAGTATCTCGTGAGTCCTGAAGGAGGGGGGAAGTTAGGTTGGACTTTATGTAACTATGTTTGGAAGGCAAAATTCACTTGCTATTAATTGCTGCATAGTTATCATCTGCTCATATCAATAAAATTGACCCAATTCCTTCACAAAGATCTCATAGGATGAATCATACACCACTGAGTATTATAAAAGTGCATTTTACTGCCTAAAGAAGACATATATTATGATTTAATGGGGAGTTAAACTAGCGGAAGGAGCTCAGCACACAAACAGACAAGGTTAAACAATGAATTGTGATTTTGCTTTGGCTCCAGTGAGCCGGCCTACATAGAAAAGAAGAGCAGAAGCTCTCCGATTTCACAGGTGAAAAGGAGAGCTGGAGGTTGGGCAGCACTAAGTGTCTATTGCTAGGATCAGGCCTCTAAAGAACCCTGTATATTTCTGATGTCACAGAAGGAAGAACACTACCAAGAAATACTCTTTTTGACTGCAACTGCACAGATTGATCAGAGAATTTGGTCCTTAGTCTCAATAGCTTCTGAGGAGTATTCAGTTGAAAAGAGGTCCATGCAGAAACATTCTTCTGATATTTTTCCTTCAGCTCTAATTCAGCTGAAGAATCAGACAAATCACTTCCAATGTTTCTTTCAAAGAAAAGGATGGTTTGTCTGAAATTCTCACCACGAGTAAAACATTGTTGCATTTATTTATTTGGAAGAAGCCCAAGGGTCTATCAGTGAATGTTCAAACACGAACTTGGAAATTAATTTGAGTATCTGCAGGACAATTTTTTGGTATCTCCATTTGTCTTATACAAGGCAAGAAAGACCCAGGAGATGTGATGGGGGCTGGCACAATGATTCTTTTCAGAAGAGGCAGGAGAATAACCCTGTGGCCTGATCTTTTGTCTTTTTTCAGACAGTTTTCGTTCCAAGCATATTCTCATTTGTGCTCACATTAATTTTTTTCTCTAGTATTATTTATAAAGTATTTCTTAATATATATTTAATATATCATGTTATGGATTTCTTTAATTACAGGATAAAAATAGCTGATGAATTTTAATAGGATTAATCCTGTCTTAGTTTCCCTAATCTTATATCATAGGTCTTACATTTACCAGTTGCATTTGAATCCAAAGGTTCTGAAGAGTGGAAGCCTGATGGTTGACTAGAAGTTGCAGTAAAATCTCTTCAGTAGTCTGCAGATCTCTTCCTGAATTCTCACATTTCTAATAAGTCTTAAGGAAAGACCTCCTGAGGCAAATCCTCTCACTGGTTTCTTTCACATTGAGAAAGAAGGAAAGGATGGAAATTTTTAAACCCCCCCCCAAAAAATGGTATCAACAGTAGTGACATCCACCATTCCCAACAATAAAACAGCACTAGAAGAAATTCAAAATAAATTATCAAGCCCCTTAAGAATAAGAAAAATAGGAGCCTCTTTCACACAAAGAAAAAACAAGAAAATTTTCAGGACAGATTTAATACAATATTATTTGAATCCAGTTCTGACTGCCCATCCCAGCCACTTCTCAGTGTTCACAATTTACATCCATTTGAATTGCAATGGACCTTAATCTATGCAAAATATTTCTCTTCTTCCCATCTAAGCAAACAAATCAGCCCATAGGAGGTTAGGAAAGAACTTCAGCTAAAGAAACTTTCTCTGAAAAGTATTTATGGATTTGATGAAGTAATTCAGTTCTTTCTAAGCTATTTCAAGTTTTTCTCTTGCCAGTTATGTTATTAAGAAATAATAAATTTATATATGTGGTCAACAAAAGACGGAGAAGGACTGGAAAAAATTATTTGTTGGAGGCAAAGTCCACCTGCCCTAAAAAAATCCCTTCAAATTTAAACCAGAGCAGGATGGAGAGAGTAGCTTAAGAGGAGGTACTGAGGCAAAAATAGGGAAATTACAAAGAGTCCTAAAAACCTCATAATTAAATAGCTAGGAAAACCTGGAGTTTAATATTCAAGGCCTTCAGTAACTCTCTCTATATCCATTTATGCACAGTACAAGATATGAGAAATTAATAAGATGAGTCTGAAATGGTAATGTCTCCTTCCAATTAAGCCTGATACTGGAAGACTTCATGAACAAGTTCATACGGTTTTCATTTCAACAGCAATGGTTGATTGTTGCCTTTTTCTCTGGTGCATTTGACTTCCCAATGTAGCCTAGAGTCCTGGAATTCTTCAGTGCTCCCCAATCCAGTTTTTAACCAGATTTTCTGAGTTTTCAAGCTCAGACAAAATGAATGTGGTGTGTGTATGGTAGAGGTGAAGGATGGGGGTGGGGGTGGACAGAGAGGTTATAGGTGTAACTGACACAGGGTAGGATGACTCCCATGATTGTAATGTAGCCATTTAAGGACACATCAAAGAGATACCTAAAAAAAAAAGGATGTAGTAACTTTAATGTCAAAAATACTCACATTGAGAAAATCCAAACAAGTGAGCAAAATGGAGAGCATCTAACACAGGGGTGAAATTCAAAAATTTTCCCTACCGGTTCTGTGGGTGTGGCTTGGTGGGCGTGGCAGGGGAAGGATATTGC
>JANHZT010003028.1:132718-153580 GCA_032468215.1 Stegonotus admiraltiensis
TAAATGAGACATAGATGATGTTTTGAAATGATGGCTGGCCATTTTTTGAACAGATTAAATGAATCACCCAGCTCAAGGAGCTGTTTTTGGAGACAGCTATGTGTTCTTCTAGAAAAGTGCTAAATGGGTATCTGAGCCATCTGAGATTTGACAAGAACCTGAGACACAAAACCAATTTGCTTTGTATTTCTTCCCGGCCCCCCTTGTCTTGCAAAACATGGCCACCAGCTTCTCTATTTTTTTTTCTTGCACTGTCAAATGCCAACACAGCAACTCTTCCAAGGTCAGATTCTTGGTTGGTATTTGATATCCTGCATCTCTGCTGCCCTTCCATGTTGAGATTAAGTAGCAGCCATTGATTTTGTACAAGAAGGTTATTTTTAGCTATTTTAACAAATGCTGTGAAGAGCAGAAGAGACTTTAGATTTCCTCCACCCAGCCCTCTCATTGCCAGGGTCCTCCATGCATTTGAAGGTGTGAAAGCAGAGCCTGCCTGGTCCAGAATGAGATTTCCTAGAATTTTGCAGAAAAAGGCTTGCTCATATTTAGAGATAAGCTCCAAACAGAACCCTAAAACAAACAGAATCAATTGCTTAATTTCTACATGTGCCCCGGAGTCTCCAAAAGGCTGATTATGGGGGAAAGAAAATAACTTTGATTTTTAAAATAATAATTGATGTAAGTGGAGAAATATCAGGATATAAAAGAAATCCATTAGAGGAAGACATTAGTTGAGCTATTGCACTAGGAGCTAGTCTAAAAACCCTTTCCTGCTTGCATCTAACTATAATGCCTGCCCAGGTAACCATTAATGCTTTCTCCCAAAACTTTCCATCTTGTTCCTAACCCATATTTAAGGCAGCCTAAAGCCACCTTTAGCTATTCCAATGTTAAAATAGGGCATCTTCCTTTAATGAGCCAATAAGTTGTGGCAATTTTACCATGTTAGATTTCAACAAAATTTACCATTTTGTTTAAGGCACTGTCAGGTGATCCTTAGGGGGAAGGTACCTGCACAGAATCTCTTGGCCACTTTTGACTGGTTGTGGTATGCTTTGGTTCCTGGGTACTTTCCTCCATGGTTTCAAACTTGGCTGTCTCCCTTTACACACAGGTATATAAACCTAGATCAATTTGAACAGAAGCAGGTGGGTGGTAGATGGAGAAGGTGAAACATGTTGGAATAGGACAGAGTGAGGTGGATTTCTCTCTCTGCTGCTGCTTTATGGTGTAACTCTGGCCCCATTCAGGGTGCCTGATAGGTGCTATTTGGAATGCAGCATTAAATTGTGTTCAAAAAGCAGCCTGAACAATAACTGGGGAGTTGGATGTGGGATTACACAATGAAGCACCAGAGAGAGGGGGTGCTTATGTGCTTCCCCCCCGCCAAATGTTGCTGAAGCTGCTTTTAGCACCAGTTTAACACTCTTCCAGAAAAATATTAAATAGACCCCAAGCTACCCTATGGGTTGCTGTTTGCGGAGCAAACTGAAGGAGGGAGTATTAAATACCTTATTTTTCTTTCAGATTCTGAAGCACAGTTAAGGTTAATTCTAAGACATAAACAGAAATATATAACTGTTTTGGAGAGGTATATACTTTAATAAGTTTCACAGTATCCCACCCAGAAAATGAAAGGCAACATAAAGCAATAACCACTGTAATACTATAATTATTCCTACTGCTCTTGGAGAACCTCCAAAGCCTAAAACTAAGCATCCTCCAGAAGCATTAACGTACAATTTCCTGAATGGATTACTATTCTGGGCCTAAGAGAGAGTTTTAAATGTGTTTTCATTGATTTATTTGACTCCTATCCTATAGTCCATAAGAGAAGTTTGGAGTGGTATTTTACTCTGGCAGAAACTCCACAAGAATGCTGAAGTGAATGAAAGCAGGGCATATACAATCCTAGTTGACATTTGAACCTAGGTTTCTTGGTTCAAGACCCCGAGGATGTGATATTGTAGAGGAGAACAGAAATAACCTTGGAACATGGTTTACTAGTGGTTACCACAAGGTCATGTTCTTGGTTTCAGATATATAGCACTGTATAGAGTGTGTAACAGATTATACTTTTCAAAAGAAACTGAAGCAGAAAGAGATTTAAATATGTTATTTCCAGGGACACACTGTGGTAAATGGTATTTCTAAAACAATAACACAAAAGT
The DNA here is from genome assembly GCA_032468215.1 of Stegonotus admiraltiensis. Taxonomy (NCBI): domain Eukaryota; kingdom Metazoa; phylum Chordata; class Lepidosauria; order Squamata; family Colubridae; genus Stegonotus; species Stegonotus admiraltiensis. The sequence goes on from JANHZT010003028.1 coordinate 134,890, forward strand.
GCAACCTTCCAGAGAAAAAGAAGCTGAAATATTTGGACTTTTTTTTAAAAAAAACAAAAAATGGCCAGCTTTTTGATATTTTATGGCGGAAAACGACGTCCTGAGGATGAAATGGAAATGAATTACTCAGAAGATCCCTCCTGAACGTGATGGGAATCATAAACGTACATATTCAAAGAATTTTCATAGCAGTTATGGAATAACTCAGTTACCAAGAAAATTGAAGACATCAGAGGTAATCAAACAGAGATTCAGCTTTGTGCTGTGAAAATCCTGAAGGATCAAATAGCATGATTGCTAAACTAGATAAATGTAGATTTAGATTCTAAAAAGAGCACAGTTTAAATGTTCTCAACTATGCTAATATGTCAGGTTGGTTCCTCAAAGGTGCTTAATATTGGCCGGCAGGAACCCTGGCTATACGATTAGACAAAGTTAGGCAATTCTCCCAAGAAGAATCAGTGAAGATGAAAGAACGGCAGCAGCAGCCTTTAAGAACCGTGTTTTTAAAGCCATCAGCTCTGGCTCTCTACGTCAGAACTGGAGACTGCTTTTCCATCACCATCAAAGCAAGGTTCTTCTATCAGAAGGAATGATACTTTTTGTGAAGGCTGTGGCGGACTGGTGCAATACAAGTAACCTGGTTCTAACTGTTAATAAAATGAAGGAGATCATCGTAGATTTTAGAAAGAACCGGCATGGTTATACTCCATTAGTATTAAGAATGCATCTGTAGAGGTGGTCAGCAGTATTAAGTATCTGGGGTACAGAAACTAACAACGTGAACTGGTCTTTCCACATGTCATCCTTAGTAAAGCATGCAAACCAGTGCCTGCATTTCCTACGTTGGGTGAGGAGAGAACACGTTTCTCCTTCTGTCCTGGCCACTTTTTACAGGAATGATTGAGAGTGTTTTAACAAACTGCATCACTGTTTGGTTTGGTGGCAGCAGTGCCTCAGAGGGAAAGTCCATTCAGAGAGTGGTAAGGACAGCCGAGAAGATTATAGGAAGCTCGCTTCCTGTCATTCAGATGCTGCTTATAAGCGCTATGTGCTTAGAGCTCAAAGCATTGTCAGAGACCCCACACACCCACTTTACGGGTCTTTTTCTGTTGCTCCCCTCTGGGAGGTGGTTTCAAAGTATTTCTAGGAGAACTACCAGATTCTGTAACAGTTTTGTTCCCTATGACATCCGTCTGGCAAACTCGCAAGATTCGTTTCTCTCACCATGTACATGTATACATCCGAACTAGACTGTGTTGCTTCTGCATGTCATATAATATATGTGGGTATATGCATAATTTTCTATTTTTATTTATTTATTTATTCATTCATTCATTCATTCATGTTTATGTAGTGTATATTAGACCCTTTGAGAGCTGTATGCAATGAAATTTCATTTTAATGTGTGCCGATTAGTGTACATTCAAAGTGACAATAAAGTTAAGGTTATTCTATTCTATTCTCCTTTAACACAGAGACCAAACTTTGTTTGTTTGTTTGTTGCTTTATTGTTATTGTGTGTCCTACCCTATGGAGTCTTCTAAAGAAACAGTTCTAGCATTGTGAAAGTATCCTGGAAAAATATTGCCCTATCAAAATGATGAATTGTGACATTTAGGAATGTACAGGTACTCCTTGACTTACAACAGTTCATTTAGTGACCATTCAAACAGCCCTGGAAAAAAGTGATTTATGACCTTTTTTTAACCGTAACAACCATTGCAGCATCCTGATGATCACGGGATCAAAATTTAGACACTTGGCAACTGACTCATAGTTATGATGGTTACAGTGTCCCATGATCATGTGATTTCCCCCTTTGCAACCTTCTGACAAGCAAAGTCAGTGGGAGAAGCCAGATTCACTTAAAAACCATGTTACTAATCTCACAGCCGCAGTGTTTCATTTAACAACTGTGGCAAGAAAGGTTGTAAAATTGGGCGAAATTCACTTAACAAATGTCTTGCTAAGCCACAGAAATTTGGGGCTCCATTGTGGTTATGTGTTGAGGGCTACCTGTATAGATTTCTCCAAATTTGTCTATCTTAAATAATCTTTATTTGTAGGATACTGGTTGTAGTGATACAACCTCCTTGCTCAGAATAAATTTATATAAAAATAACTTATTTGATGTCCTTTTTGGGCTGTTTGGTTGCTTAGTGAATACGTGTTAATATTATTTATAGGCAGAGAAATTGTATTGGAATGACCAACAAGACAACCAAAATATAAACATCTTGCATGCCATTATTTATCTAAATTTACTGGAGAAGTAAATGTGATATTTGAACACACAATTAAAAACAACCTGCAATGACAGCAGTTGCTGCTTTGGTTAAGAAGGAACAATTTGATTTGCTATTTACTGCTGCACTTGGATATACAAAGGCCCTGGATTATGACCACTCATTCAGTGACCATTCAAACTTACAATGATGTTGAACAACTGGTAGTCCTCAAAGTTCTGGCCATCACAGTGTCCCTATGGTCACTGGTACTTGGCTACCTCAATTGTAACATCCCAGGGTAAGCCATGATAACATGATCACAATTTTTGAAGTTCTAAAGCAATCAATACTTGATTAATAATAAATAGATTTACTCAGGAAAGCAGTTTATCTACAAATTCTATGGAAGGATTAGTGAAAGTAATTTTGTAATTAAAGCATACAGGAAAATCAGTGACATTTGGCCTAAGACATGTACATACAATAAAAATATATATTTAAAAGCAGCTTATTTTATGGACTTCAATTTTCATAGAAACTTCTTACATTTCTTTCCTCTTAAAAAAAAGAACTTAAACTGAAGAAAGAATGGATATTGTTTTTCACTGTTTAATTAAACTCTACCCAACTGTCACAAAGTAAAACTCACTGACAAAAGGCAAAATCAGTATAATCTGCAACTTGTTACCTGAACAGTTTAAGCAGGGTTCCCCAAAAAGGCACCTTCTAAAATGAGTGGACTACTCTGTGATTATGTCCAGCCAAAGTGCTAATGATCATGAAACCTAAGCATGATGTGGATTGTAGCTCCACATAATGCTTCTGACTCCAAATTCATTTTACCATTAGCTTTATGTTATGTTTAAAAACTTCACCCTGTATTTTCTGTTATATAATAAGTTAAGCATGCAGCTGACTTTTCTACCTGATTAAATAGAAAGGTAGAATATAAACCAGTTTAATAGATAAAGTAGATGGAACATTAGCCTAGAAAAAAACTACATTAAAGTTTTTTAGAAAGCTATTACTTGTTGGGCTTCCCCTTTGCCTTCAAAAAGCATGCTTAAAAATGGGTTCATACCCAAATGGACATGCAATTTTAATCTTCTTCTGAGTACAAAGGAGAATTATTCTCTTAAGGATGTTCATGACAATGCTCATATGTTCCCAAGGCACTAAAGCCCTTAAGGTTTCCCAGTGGTCTTTGATAACTTTGATTATGGTACCCTGTTTTCCCCAAAATAAGACATCCCCTGATAATAAGCCCAATAGGGCTTTTGAGTGCATGGCAATAAGGCCAAGCGCTTATTTCAGGGTTCAAAATAATTATAAGACAGGGTCTTATTTTTGGGGAAACACGGTATCATGCTGATGACTTTTCAGTGGTGACTGGGAACCTCTCCTTCCCCACTACCAACTGGAACTACTACTTGAAGGAGTACCCTCAATCCCTGCCCTCCCCACATGGTCCAGTAGGATGTAATGGTCACTGATCTTAACTGAGCCTCCACTCTGCCTTTAAAAGGATTCTTCTTTGACTTGAGTGATCCTTCAAATACTGGGTTAATCAACTGATCCAAAAAGTTGCATACATTTCAGGCATGTAATGTAAGAGCTCACTACTACTTTTAGACCAATCTGTTTTTCCAAGTTCAGCCTATGCAAGAGAACTGTCCCTATGGAGGAGTATAATGAAGAGAAACCTTGTGAATGCTGTGTCAGTACTGAAAGAAAAAAGGGTGATATAAGTGCAGTGTACTTACTACAATACTAGTAATATGTTACTTACTGTCCAGGCAAGGTTCACAAACAGTTTGGTTTACTCCACAAGGTTGGGCAACTCCTTCCCCAGAGTTACAGGCTCGACAGCATTCCCCATTGGCAGTAAATTTCCCTGTGGTGCACTGTTCCTTGGTCCCTGCTGAGCCCTAGGGCAAGAGAAAAAGCAGAACACAAATGATTAGATCACTTCTAACCCTGGACGCAGAGATACTCCCAAAAACACTGCTTTTCGCTAAAGGCAGGCTCCAGGACTTGGCCAAGAAGATTCATCAGATTGGCAGATAAAAAACAAACAATTTTATGCATTGGTTCATTGGTGTGGAACCAAGGAAATATACTTACTTGAAGATTTTTTTCCTCTAATGGGCTTCATGCATCCCAAACTCTCTACACTGTCACTAAAGGAGGATATTTGTAGCTCATGGTTGAAATGAGGGGTGCTTAGTGCTCTCTGAGCTTAATTGTTTTCTCGAAGATGTTTCATCACTCGAACTAGGTAACATCTGGATAACCTCCTCAGAACACTGATGATGTTACCTAATTTGGGTAATGAAACATTTGTAAGAAAACAACCAAGCTCAGAGAGCAGCAATGACCTCTAATCTCTATTCTCAGAGTTGCAATCTATTGAATAGATTCCTGGTGAATCTTCATTATTTGTTAGACATTTCTTAGATAGGGATAAAGCTACAAATTCATGCTGTACATAACATGAGGGTGAGAAAATAATTATGTAGGCAACACTTGAATTTGAGTGAAGTGCCATAAAATTTATGTTTAGAATTGTTTTGTTGGAAAGTTATGGTGACTTGGTGAGAAGTCTAATTGTTTGACCTAATGTAAGAATAATTTTAATCAGATATTGAGTTTATCTCGGTTGATATTCCTACATTAGAAGCAAACAGAAACCCAACTGAAAGTCTACATTCTTCAACAAGGTGCAATCCAGATGTGCTGCCCTACAATTTTCACACTTCCAGTACAGTCAAGCCAAAGTCTTCTGTGAACTGTGGCTCTCTGTACTACCACATATATGGAAAGCATCCATCTGGGGAAATCTGCTTTAGTTCTTTAAATCAGCTAGGACATTTTAAAGAGTAACCAGTCATGGCCATTGGTCAGATGGTCATCTAGAAAGTACATGTAAACAGCCTTGAATATTTTGAAGAGCAAGATTTCAGACTTAATGTATAAAATCCTGTGCAGCATCTACAACATTTCTGTATACAATTCTCATATTACACAGGAAAATTTTAGTGCAGGATATGATCACCAACTTCAAAGTAACAATGTGAACTTGTCATTTTTATCTGAACAAAAGGAGAGCATAACTTTAAAGCTTCAGGTTCACATTCAGTGTCCAGAAGCCCATCCCCAAGTTGCCATTAAACTATAAATGTTGACATGATAAAAGAAAAGCACAGGTACAATAAATTATTTCTTTATTTGTTAAATGTCTATATCATCACAACCTAAATCACATCTGGAAGTCTACTGGCAGCTAATGCAGGGTAAATATGATTCTGGCACCTAGTACCAGTTGGTAAATAGACTAAAAATGACTACGGTAGGTATTCATTTTGCCTAAACTGTGATATCTGGTAGATCATTAAGGGCAGCCCCATGAGGATGCATTGCAAAAATGCAATGAATTTCAAAATCCTCTGGGTGCAGGAAAAGCTCAACAGGTGTCCCATTTGGAGCCAGGCAAAAAGTCTCCCAGATGCCTTCCACCTGCCCATATAGCAATAGCTATTAGTCCAAGAGGATCCCCCAAGTTGCAAACCTGCTGCTTCAGGGGCAATGCCACTCCCTTGAAAGACCACACAGGAGCAGATTGAGAGTCTTGATCAGCAAACAACAGTTCTGTCTTTTGGGGGTTCAACGTCACCCAATTTCTTCCAATCCAAGCCCCAATAACCTCCAGACATTGGAAAAACATCACCAGCTGTTATACAAAACAGCCAAAGAAAGAGTGTGAAGAAAGAACCAGCTGAGGGGGAAAAACAGGGAACAATCCAGAGGCACCATTTCAGAAAACTTTCATCCATGGCAGCATCACCGTCAGATCCCGTCTTGAATTCAGCAGAAACACTTGAAACTTCATGGCTAAATACAAATTTTTACTGCATTCTAAAATGATGCCACTTTAGGGAGTCAATTGCCATTTGCCAGCACACTTCTATTATACCCTAGCAATTTAGGTTAGCTGCTTCTTTTTCCTGCCCTTCCCATGACTTAGCAGATACTTTGCTTTGCATTTCTCATGCTTAATATTAGGCGACAGTTTAACGTTGGCATAACAGGCATTCCCGCCTTGAGAAATGTGAGTTCTCAACATACTCCTTTGCATCTTTTACCCCTTCCTCTTAAAAGCATATGGAAGGATCAGGAACTATTCCTCATACCCTCTGATTCAGAGAAGCAGAAAGAAAATATGTTTCCTTTCATGTTCCCCGTTGCCATTGCAGAAGGCCTCCAGAATAAAAGCAGCAGGAATGGGTGGCATTTCTCCTTTCCCTTTTTGGTTTCTATCACAGAAGACCCACCTTTTTCAGAAGCTATTGAGACTCTCCTTTTCTCTTTCTAGAAAAAGATACATTTTTTCCAATGTCAGAGCTGAAAAGCTTTGTGTTTATGGTCCACAGCTCTCACCCTGCCAGATCCCACGGTTGTCCATACAGCCCTTTTCCTGCAGGAACTTTGTGGTAGAGGGGGCTGATAGTGCGGCAGCTCAATAGAGTGGAATGGCTGAATTGGGCACCTAATTTTTGCTTGGAGAGCACAGAGTAGAGATCCTAGATAGGTAATCTGTCCATGTAGACTAGTAATTTGTTTACAAAGAGGACAGTATCCAAATTTGAAAAGAGTACTGTGAAAGACAGCTGCAAAACAAGTATTACACTGAACTAAGCCGGTCATTTTGAAATAAAATAAAATCACAATATCAGGTGCAGTAACCCTGAATGTATTATTGCTATTTTGGGTTTATAGTTGGGCCACTACCTTTGTCCTCTGTACTCCCTCTCAGTCTCCCCCACTCACAGTCAGCAGTCCTCCCACCAGCAATAGATCTATCCTTTATTCATCTAAATTTCTGCTTGTATCCTACACCAACTCTCCTTGCTTGGAATTAGAATCTCTGCCAACTTTCTCATGTAGCCAATCACATAGTTTACAGAGGTGCTTTGGGTGGATTTAATAAAGAATGTGAAATGTGTGCACATCATTTACGGCTTTCTAGGAAGTGGCCTTACAGTGAATCATATTTTCAAACCATTCTTTTGCAATGAGGGAACAAAATGAATTCACCTTGCACAACTCCTTCACTTCTACAGAGACAGAAATAGATTCAATGAACAAATTTTGGATTCTCTGGAGCAGAAGGTAGACCTTGACAGGGAATGAAATGAAATAAATCTTTGATACTTTGCTTTGCATTCCTCAGGCATAATGCTAGATGATAGCAGGCTGTTAATATCAGAATTCTTGCCTTAAGAAAATTCTAGCATGCAATGTACTTCCACAACCACTGCTCACATCCTTTTGCCCAGTAAAATAGATGGAAAATGGTGATCACGTGCACCAGCAAAAATTCAATATAGGCCAGAAGGCTGTAAGGCTGCTGAAAAGGAGGATATGTATCTTTAGTAAAGCTCCTCTGGAATTGATTTAGATGTCTGATTGTTACATGAATACATAAATGTTTTTTCTTAGGAAAGACGTGAGTCCTTTCTTCACAGATTATATTTACAAATATATTTTAAACATCCCAATCTAGCCTACAGGCTTCTCAAGTTCATGCCAGGTCCAATCTGCATAGCATTTTCATGTTAAGATCAGTCAAAGTCAGGCATTTGCTTCCAACTACTAAGGGAAAAAATGAGATTCAAAGCTGAACAATAGCAACTTTTTCTGAAGTCGATAGAAAATTTATCAATATTAACGATCCTCATTTAAGCACAACATGCAATATGAAACAAGAACGGATGTAGCCAAGATTCTTTGACTCATCTGAAGACACAAGAAACAACAGGGCAGCAAAGAAGCCCAAAAAGGCTAATAAATTACCACAGCAGAAGTCTGAATATTAGAAAAACCAGCTAAATTTGATATTAGTAGAAGTTGGGAAGAGGCAAAGGGTGCTCCCTTCCAGATGCATGCTTGCAGCTTAATTGGAAAAAAAACAAGAAATGCATTAAGAATTAAAGGTTTACTTTGAAAATGATTAGAAAAAAGTGCACCGGACATCATACAAACATAGCACTCCCTGCTATTTGCTAAAGCACCCTTACTATTTTTCAGCTGACATTAAAGTTAATGTGATTCTTAAAGCACCTGCTACCTCCCCCCCCAAAGAGCTGAAACCTAAAAAATGTTATAAAGTTTTAATGAATATCAGGGAGGTGCTGTGTTTCAGTACTTTAGAAACATACACAGCCCTATTAGGAAAGACCAAATTACCCAGTAACATCCAATAAAAGCTAACAAAGATATTGATAAAATCAGAGCAAGAAGTCAGTACAGAAACAGTTCTCTTAATTATTTTTGTAATTTCTTTTGAGCAGTGTAGTAAGAGCTTTTTTTTTAACCTACAGGTACTTCTGTGTGCATAAAGCTGGGGAAGTAACTGTGATAAATGCCAGATTCATCTACAGGAAAAGCTCATAAATCTGGCTTGAACTACAGATGTGGCAAAATTAGCTACTTTTTTTTTTTGTAGGTGTTGAAACTGACAGTGAATTGATTTCTCAAACTGCAGTATGTTCCTTGTTCCCTTGACATTATTCATTGCTGGGCAAAACATAGAAAGTTTCCTTAGGACATTTCTCATGAAATACAGCAGCTCTCCCACTATACAACTGAAAATATGCCTTTCTTAGCTATGTTAGGGTTACAATTATGTTTTCTTTGAAGAAGTACGTTTGTCATGATCCTAGTATTGTTAACCTTGTTTCTGAAAATGAAAATGGAAGGATCTATCCAAGGGTGAAATTCAACAGGTTCTATCCGGCTCGGGTGAACGGGTAGCGGTGGCTGCGGGAGGCTCCACCCACTCACGCAAACATCATGTCGCTTTTTTGCAACATTTTAAGCCTCTGCACATGCGCAGAAGGCTTTGCGCATGGGCAGACGACGGCGCATGCGAGCACATTTGCGAACCGGTAGGGAAGGTAAGTGAATTTCACCCCTGGATCTATCTTTCAGTGGCCTCTTCCAATAATGTGGTTCTATTATTCCATTGTTCAGTGGAAAATCTCCAGTACAAAATGCAACAATGGTATCACTGCCACTTTGCCTCTGCCACTTTAATCTCTGTTTAAATTCAAGTGCAGAAGAACTTACAATATTCTGCTAAAAGGATCTTCCATGGTTAAAAATCTCTTACCCCTAGGAAATTTCTCCCAATACATTGTAAAATCTGCTTTCTTGACATTTCAATCCATTACTTCTCATTTTGCTCTCTGGAACAAGAAAGCAAATCCTGCTTCATTTTCCATCTGACAGGAGCTGATACTTGTAGATAGCTATCACAGCTCCTGTCATGTGGGCAGACTGTTGCCTTACAATATAATCTTTTGTTATTGGTGAAAATAAATCCTGCCCCAAAGCTATCATTTATTGCTTGTTTAACTGACATCTCGAATATGGATACATAGAGTTGTTGCAGGTATCTCTTGGCTAGCATCTTTAACATCCCAACTAATACCTGTAATATTTTTGTTCTTTGGAAATTCTGGGAGTTGCTGTCTCAATATATTTGGATGGCATCAGATTGAGGAAAACTCTCTGCTGGAGTTCTCCAGGGCTTAAATTCTGAATTGAACTTATGAAGGTCTAAAAAATGCAATGCTTCCCAAACCCCCATCCAAGAAACACATATTTCTGATAGCCGGACTGTTGCTGCATGAAATCTGTCAATGGCTCTTTGCAGTCTCCTCACCTGCACATATCTGCAGCTGAAGGACAGAGTTTGCCCATATGTTTTCCATTCTTTACTTTGTCATAGGAGATACTATCACCCAACATAAACCCTTGTCTGGTTGCCTGTGGAATAACATGGAGGAACAGCTGCAAACAATCACTTTACCAGCCAATATACTTCAAGCATGTTAGAAGTAATATGACATCTATGTTGGTCCTCTGAGCCAAGAATGACAGGCAGATCCTCAATTTGAACATGTCAGCTAAAGAGTGTAGATGATTCTGTAACCAAAAAATAATGAAGGTCCACTATGGAAGAAACTCTTATTGGATCCATGTTTTTATATTTTGAGCAAAAGGTTTCTGGAATCAATGGGGTTTTTTATATATTAACTCATTCTATTGATTTTATTCCAACTCTGTATGATTAAATTTGATCTTTCATTCAGTCCTTTATAGTTTATTTCTTTTGCGACTTTAATAGCTAATTGTGCATTGATTTTTTTTAAAAATGTGATTCCATAGGATACTTTGTTATGAAAAGCCAGTTATTGGATTTTTTAATAACAAGTAAAGACATACTACTGTTTCCACATTTTTCAGAATTGTTTTCTTCCACTGAAAAAAAAGGCTCCAACATATTTCCTGCTGGTTAAATTCTAGAAGCATAGCTGACTGTGTTAATGCCAAGACTACCCCAAGCATGACACATTCAAAAATGAATATCCACATTTTCAGTGATGTGGAAAATTTAACTTCCATGTTCATTTTTAAAAAAAAATAATAGTAATGAGGAGGAGGAGAAGTTGAATCTGGCATCTTGCATTACACTTCACCTTCTGTGTTTTCCAGAAACACCAGAATTTTTCTGTCCCCAGATTGGTATTGGTAGTGTGTAAGGGCACATGTTCTTCATTAGATTCATCCCAATGTGTTTAATATTAACATGGCTCTTGTTGACATAGGTATTAGCCTCATAAAACATTCTGACAGGTGGAACAAAAGGAAGTCGGAAGAATGAAACATTTGAAGACCCTTTAATTGCTTTTAAGTCGGATTCATGCTTTGTTTGTATGTGCATGCAATGGAATACAAGGAACTGGGGAGATAAAGTTAAATTTCCAAACGGCTTTATTTTGACTTAGAAACATGCTGTTTATGAATGGAAAAAGAGATACTGGGTATCCCGACAAATGACTGGTCTAAAAATCCCATCGTTCATCACTATACACTACACTCAGTGTTGGGTTTCAATTTTTTTTACTACTGGTTCTGTGGGTGTGGCTTGGTGGTTGTGGCATAGCTTGGTAGGCGTGGCAGGGGAAGGCTACTGTAAAATCTCCATTCCCTGCCCACTCCAGGGGAAGGTTACTGCAAAATCCCCATTTCCTCCCGATCAGCTGGGACTCGGGAGGCAGAGAATAGATGGGAGCGGGGCTAGTCAGGGGTGGTATTTACCGGTTCTCTGAAGTACTCAAAATTTCCACTACTGGTTCTCCAGAACTGGTCAGAACCTGCTGAAACCCACCACTGACTGCACTATACATAATCACTCTGATTGCTTAAAGGAAGGAACTGAGATTTGCTTCACATGAGGTAAATTTTCTCTTTAATTTATCTTGATTGGACTGATATCGGCAGCATTGATTGTTGTTGAGATTGCAGGAATAAAGCTTTGTAACTTGTTTGCTGTGTCAATTTTGAAGATGGTTTATTCAGTAGGAAAGGCCATTCTGCCCATACTTCTTAACATCAACCTTTTACTACACTTTGTGACAACAGAGTGCCTTTTAATCACTGAATAAACTAGCCAGCAGCAAGATACCTGAGCTAAATGTGAAGGATGGTGAATGGGTTGGACTGGAATCCAAATTTATAAACAAAGGATACAGTCCTAAACACCAGAAGATATCTGGATGTACCTTTTTACAATTAACCAGTTTGTAGCTCCGTATCAATCAAGCCACTGTATGCATTTGACAAGGTGAACTCAGTTCATAAAAGCTTTTGCCATTTAATAAAATGCCTTTAATAAAGCAGTCACTAAGCAAGGATTACCTGTATGTAGAGGCTAACTGGTTAATTAAGTTGTTTTTGTTTCTTCACTGTGGATCCTGCAATTAGTAGTTTGTTTGTTTTTTTGCTTTGATTTATATGCCGCCCTTCTCTGGAGACTCAGGGCGGCTTACAATGCGTTAAGTAGTTACTTCTAAGAGGTTATTATTTCAAAAATTGTTACATTACAGAACAATTCAATTTTGAGTAGTTACCTCTATAAATGTATTATTCCAAAAACTGTTAAATTACAGAACAATTCAATTTTATGATTATTGAAGAAAATGAAAAGATCTATTTCGTGATGAGAAAATGATATGATTAACCATTCCACAGGAGTAAACACTGAGGCCACATGATACTTGTAATATTACCTGCTTACTTGAAGAAGCAGCTCCTACTTTTATCTTTGAGGCCTCTTCCAGGTTCTCCCACCTAAAGAAAAGTCAAATAACTGCAGGAGACAGAGGTTTTTTTCTCTCTCAATGGTAACATCCATTTTGAGAAATATCTTTCTCAGCAGGTCTCATCAGATGCATTAATATGCATAAAAATATAAGTGCAATCCTTAGATAATAAAAATATTTAAATAAGAGTAAAGTGGAAATGCCAATGAAACCATTTTGGAGTCATGGAAGTGGTTTTGCTCCTAGTTTTATAGATGTTATGTTTTTCATTTGTTGTTATGACTAATGGTTGTTATGCAGTTTTTCGTCATATGCGTCTGTTTCTAATATTTTGTTTTGTATTGTATTTTTAATAGACTGGTACACTGTCCAGGGAATTACAGAAAAATAATAAATATTTAGAAGAGAAACAATTCCTCTGGAAGGCAGATCACACTGTTCCATATAAACGTGTCTGCATCTGCAGATCCTTAGAATAGGTATATTCCTCTGATCCTTCTTCAACCAAAGCACTGAGTCCCAAAGCCAGAGAACTCCATACCACAGTAGCCTTTTCCATCAGTAGGAGAATAACTTCTTAATAGGCTTTCTTCTTTAGAGTTACAGTAGTGTTAATGTTTAATTGAAAATTTAAATTTATATTTACCGACAAAGAAATAAAGGGGGGTAAATTTGTTGGTAAAAATAAATTTAACACAAATATAGTTTGTCATGAAAGCGATCGCTTGTGAAGGCTTCTGGATTGGGGCTAAAAGGCGAGAGCGGAAGCAGTATGCTCCGTCCCATAGTTGCGTAGACCAGGTTGCCCTGATAGACCGGTCTCACCGGAAAAAAACGTTTAACTGAAATATATTTTAGGATATTTAGGAACAGTAGTTAAAATGCAGTATTGCAGGCTAACTCTGCCCACAGCCAGGAGTTTGATCCTGAGCAGGTGAAGGTTGACTCAGCCTTCTATCCTTCCACGGTCAGTAAAATGAGGACCCAGATTGTTGGGGGCAATATGCTGACATGTGTAAACCACTCAGAGACTACTGTAAATCACTATGGAGTGTTATATAAGTTTAAGTGCTAACTGCTATTGCTATTTTATTGGTTTGTTCTTAGTGCTACATTTTGTGTGCATTTTCTTACTAGAATATTAATTGTTTTGAATATTACTTTTAGTGGCAAGAAGACAGAAATAAAATTCCTTGATCTTTATACCTGCATAAAAAATTGGACACTGAATACTGGAATAATATGATACTCGTGTAATTGGAAGTTAATGCATAGGAGGTACAGTTCATAAATTACAAACAACCTGGAAATTCAGGTTTAGACTTATTGGTGGAACCATGGAAAGCACATGGACAGTATGCAGATAAACCAAGCTGTGTAGAGGGGATCCTTCAATTTATATGATGCAGTTATGTTGTTTTGATGTTACCATTCATATATGCCCTACAAATACCAAATATATTCCTTACTCACAAATCTGGTCTTGTGATGACTCATTTGGAATAAGCAGTATAATAATTTGCCCCATTCAATTTCTTGGGCAATGAAAAAAGTCCTACCTATAATACCAATTTATTATAGGACTTCCACTTTCATCCTCAATTTTCTTATCTGTAAAGTGGATACAAGCATGACCTTGCTTGATTGAAATTTATCCTGTGAAAATATGCCACAAGAGCAAATTAATAAATGTGCTCTGTGAGTAATAAGCATAAACAAAAGCTATTTGAGCTGTTTTATAGAGGGGGAATTTAATGAATGCCACATGGAAAAATTTTACATTCCCATTCAAATTTGATGAAAGAGAATTTGCCACAGCAGTTACTTCAAAGGATAAAAGAATTCCAAAGACATCCTTATGGGTGGGGTGTGATATGTTACATTTGCTGAGTGACAAGATAGCCAAAGGATGTCTATGAATATTTTGTATTTCATTGTGTACCCATCTCTCCAGATGTGCACAGCCTCTCTAATTCCATTAAATCCCCCACACACATATACACACAATACAAAGCAGTGCCCCATGAGGCTACTTCACTAGCAATACTCCTGCCATTAATGGGAAATACTAACCTTGAGAAATGGTTGGAAAATTGCCTCTATTCTTTGGAGAAATTCATTCGGCCAATTTCTTTGCCAGCAAATGTGGCGGAGAATTTGGAAAGCCATTTGTCTCTATCTCTCATTTTAACTTCTCCTCCTACTCACCTTAAAGTAGATTTGCAAGCCAGTAAAGCCTTGTAGGTCAATTTATTCTTTATTGATTCTTTAAAGACAATTTGTTGAAATATTACAGCTGCTGTGATTTTTCATCCTCTTCCAAATCCTTAATGGCAAAGCAAGCTTTATTGATTCTTTATCTTTTGTTTGTCTGGAGGGGGGTACAGCTTTCTGATTTCCAGGTCACTGTATTCACACCACAAAAATGCACTCGGACAGCTATAATAAGTACCTTGAGGGATGATAGGAGGTCCCTGATTTGATCACAATCCTTTTCTTTGCCCAAATTGATCCCACCATAGCAATTTGTTATTGTTGTTTTTTTTTCACTTCTTTGCCTTGGAGAATATTTTAAATTATGCATTAGGCAGCTCTAAGAGTTTAACTGGTAAGTTTAAATTCCTGTTACTTTGGTTCTTTCTCCATCCAATGACTGCAGGTCCTGAAAATTATAGGGACACAAAACCTGTTCAGTGCCTGACACAGTGAAATAAGCTCTTCTTGGCACACTTAATCAATGAGCCTCCAAGGTGCCATCAATTAATTCAGGATCTCTGTGAGCTTTTGGGGGATTGATGCAACATCACATTATCAAAATTGGCAATCCTGCCATGTAAAAGCGAGAGCAAGTAGGCACCAGACAGTTACTCTAATGAGAGCCAGTGTGTAACATAGTTTAGAAGAAAGATCTTTCTCCCAAGTTGTTTTGGATTATCTAATACCTTGCAGAATTCTCAGAGAGCATGTGGGCAGGGCCAGATTGGTAAAGGATGGATTATCAGACTAAGGCTGGGGAGAACATGTTGATTCTCATTCATCTACAGAATTCACTGATCCCAGGCTAACCTATTTCATAGCCTTTGAGAGAATAAGGTGGGGATGAGACTATGTGGCAGCAAAGGTTTGGGGCCTTGCACGCAAGAACTCACAGGTTTGATCCTCAGCACTTGAGTAAGAAAACACCCTGGCTTAAACTATAGGTAAAGATCTTGAAAGCAAAGGGCTTATGAGTCTTACATATAAGATACCTAAGGTGCTACAAAAGGACTGCCTTCCATTTGTGAGTATGTTCTATTCTAAGAATACTTCAACTGCAGGCCATTTTAAAAGTGATATTAAAATTGACTTTAAAAATGCATCTAAGTGGTCAGTCCCCAGAGAACAGGCATTTAACAGGTGGTGGCGCAGTATTAGAATGCAGTATTGCAGGCTAATTCTGCCAACTGCCAGCAGTTTGATTCTCACTAGTTCAAGGTTGGACTTAGCCTTCCATCTTTCCGATATTGGTAAAATGGAGACCCAGATTGCTGGGGCAATATGTAAACCAATATGTAAACCACTTGGAGAGGGCTTTAAAGCACTATGAAGCAGTATATAAGTCTAAGTGCTATTGGCATACGATTATGATCATGATTTATCACTTGTTGCTTGTATGTACATTGAGAGTTTCTGCACCAGAGACAAATTCCTTGTGTGTCCAATCAAACTTGGCCAATAATGAATTCTAGTCTAGTCTAGTCTAGTCTATTGTTATTTTTTAAAAATGACCTCTGTGTTGGCATAATAAATATACTGCATAGCTTTCTAATGAGCGTTTCAACTTTCTTTCATATGGCCCTTTGGATCTAGCCCTCCATCTGACATCTAGTAATGGCCTTTCCTATTTCAGTAAGATATATTGCTTGTCTAGTCAAACTATAGATATAATTTCTACATTTAACTTATTTTGTAGCTAAGTATAAAATTAGGATATGTACATTTTGTGCAAAGCAGTGCCCTCATCTTTTTATTTGGAAATGCACAGGGGGCTCTCTCAAAATCAGTAAGAGAAGGCTGGACAAATCACCTGTTGGAGTACTTGAAACACAGTTTATAGGTTAAGGTAATGGTAGCAGGGCAGGGATTAAATTGATTGTAGCAGACCAGATAGATCAATAGTCAGACTTGTTGTATGTTATAAAGGGAAACTGTCTTCAAGCAGTGCTTGGTTTCTAGAAACTATACATTGGCATATACATGCTTGGTATGGAAGCGGTTTACCACTGCATTCTTCCAAAACCATTTTTCAGCTTTCCAATCTCATCTACAGCCCTAGAAGATTTCAACTAACCAGATAGCAGGCAATCTCTTTAGACATGTGGACATATTGATGCCCTTATAAAATGCTTCCTCAGAAAGATTTGCTCTTGATCCCAGTGGATGGCAAGACCTGGTTCAGATTCTAATGTTGACTGTTTATTAGTTTAACTCAGAAAACACAAAATAAGACTTAATTGTTTACAAAGAATGATGTTTGCATTGGTTTAATAAATATACTATACGATTTTCTAACGGGTATTTTAAATTTTCTTTCATATGGCCAATACAGTTCCCTTTTAGTTTTGATCTCAGTTAGGACTGCATTCTGGTGGCTACCTAGCGTATTTTTAGGAAGTTCAGGGCATCAAAAAATAGGGTAATTATGCAAAGTGGAAAGGTGTGTCACAGCTTTGGGCAGACCCAAATCTTAATGAAACTATAATTTTTTTGCTGGGACTAGTGGACAGACAACTAGAAAAGACTTATGAAAAATTGTTTTTGCACATGGTAACTGTAGCAAATTTATTATATGCACAAAGATTGAAAAACTCTGAAGTACCCACAACAGAGGAATGGTTGGTAAAAATGACAGAATTTGTAAAGATGGCAAAATCGACTTGTTTAATTAAGAAAAAGACAAAAACCACTATTTTTAGTGACCAGAAACTCATTGTGGACTTTTTGTGAACTCATTGTGAAAATAGGAAAAAAGTAAACTAGTGATTTATGGGTTTGAGAATAACAAAGAGTAGAACGTAGAAAGAAAGGTACCATGATATAATCTTAGAGAGAGGATAAAATATAAATGCATATATCATTGCTAAACAAAAGATCAAAAGTTGTTCCTTTATACGTTTTTTTCTCCTTTTCTGTACTTTTCTTAGTTACCTATTACTTTTCTTTTTCTTTCAATGTGTATTGTTTTGGTAAAATATTCAACAAAAATTAATTTTTAAAAAAGTAAAGCCGAAATGTAAGTTTTATTTTGATTGTGATTCCTGTCACAAAATACTAGGGGACCAGCCATCCAATGTTTTTAATCTCTGACCTATCCTAATAAGATTTAGCCCTGCAGGATCTCAGACCAGAAGGTTTCATATCCTCTGCTAACTCAGCATTCAAGCCAGGCATTAAATCTGAGATCTTTTAAATGCAAAACATGACCTGTACCACTGAATTATGTATGGACTTTATCACAGCTTCATGGGTGTGAGGTAGGAACCTATTCCATGGAAGTAACCGATTTCTTTCCCATCCTGTTCTTCCATCTTCACCAGGTTATAACATCTCTTCAACGGAACCTCATATATTCTACACCCTCTGCCCCACCCAGTTTCTGTTCAGAGAACAATGCACAGTAACTCTCAAGCAGTGGCCTGCCTGAATAACACTGAGGCCTCCTTGCCCCTTTGAAAAGCCAGATGACCTAATAATCACTACCCAGTTTTTCTGTTTCTCTTTTTAGCAACACAATAACACCCAAGCCCCCTCTGGCAGAAGGCGTTTTCTGGAAACTATGCACATCAGATTTCCTCCTTCTCTTCGCTTCATCAAATTTAGGAATAAACATGTTTTGGAACGTTTTAATTGAATTGCTTGGTCTTATTTTTGATGCTTGAGTGTTTTCAGTCTTAGAACATTTGCTTTTTATTTTCTAACCCTCTTTCTCTGACTCTCTTGCTCTTTTCTCTGTGTTTTGGGCATCATCGCAAGCCTATAGAGCACTCCTCCTTTCCACATCAAGAACTAATTGGTTTCGCAGTTAAATCTTATTTGGGGTTGGCAATGGGACAGCATCTTCCATGACACCTAAAAGCAGCCAGCTGGTTTACCAAGTCGAGGGCATCGACTGCAGTACGCACAGCTGTGCCTTCAATCCTTTACCACCACTCCTTGCCCTTCGGCATCTACTTCAGGCAGCCAGCTCATCGTTCTAATTGCAGGACCATCCCTAAGCGGACACACATTTTATTGACTCTGCTATACAGAAGC
>JANHZT010003029.1:137724-149943 GCA_032468215.1 Stegonotus admiraltiensis
TAGCCTCCAGTCCCCTAATCATCTTGGTTGCTCTTCTCTGCACTCTTTCTAGAGTCTCCACATCTTTTTTACATCATGGCAACCAAGATTCTATAGATTCTAGGCCTTGTCCTTTGTATCTTCTAAGAATACTATCAGGCTATGTAACACCTAGATGCTTTTTTCAGTCATAAAAAGATGCCGTTAAAAATACATTAAAAATAAGGACTGACGATAGGGAGCATATTGGATGCCAAGAATTCACAAACATTTTATTACTTACAACCAGATTAAAAGGGAAATATAAAAAACTAAATCTCCCAGATCAACTTTCTCTGAAGACACAAATTTCCTGAGAGGAATCATTCAACCTATGAACTCTTGTCCTTGTCCTTTTAATGTGGGAATAATAATTTTGACCATTAGAAATGTCAGGTGGAGATCACAAACACAAAATGTGTTAAGAAGGGAGCTCCAAGTCATAATGAAATCTTACAAGTATGTAATTCTCAACTCATAATGCATTACCTGAAGCTTAGTCATTTCATTTTTATTTCAACTGCAAATCGCTGCACAGAATTTCCTCTGCTTCACATGACAATATTAACCTGTCTCCTTCCTTTAAGGTCATTGAAGTGAGAGCAAAGAAAAGAACCGGTGAGCAGAATTTCATATCCTGCATACGGAAAGCCTTAGATAAGCATTATGGTGACAGAACAGTGGGAATGGGAGGCACCTTCATTATCCAGAAAGGAAATGCAAAAATTCATATTATGGTAAGTCAACTAAGAAGAAGATTTTCCATTTTTCTTTGGAAGCATGAGTTACGCAACAAGAAGAAAAGTCTATAAACATTAAACAGGAAAGTCTTTCCATAAACATTTGCAAACTTGCTTTTTTATGGTGTGCTATCAAGTAGATGTGCGATGGCTCAGCGGTTAAAGGTGCTGAACTTATCAGCTGGAGATCTGACAGCCTGAGTTCGAGACCCAAGCTCCGTGCAACAGGGTGAATTCCTGTTACTTGCTCCAGCTCCTGCCCACCTAGCAGTTCAAAGGCATGCAAAATACAAATAGATACTGTATTTTTCAGAGTATAAGACATACTTCCCCCCCCCCTTTCAAAAGAGGGTGAAAAATTGAGTGCATCTTACACACCGAATGTAGCCAAAAACGCGAGGCACGAAGGAGGCGATGGTCTATGGCAATCCCTGCAGCCTGGAACAGCTGATTGGGGGTATTCCAGAAAGCTGATCCACCGACCAATTGGCTGCTTGTGCTGAATCAGGCTGCAATAATGTGCTGAAACTGACCTAGCTGTTCGCTATTTGCTGCAAGAACTGTCAGAGTTTGCAGCAGCAAGCAAAACACAAGCAGAGGAGAGGAGTTTCGGTTTCAGTGAGATCAGCACAGCATGCAGCTTTCGAACAATTGACCTAAGCTACACTCAGGCTCCTTGCTGTCTCCTCCCTTGTTGCTCATACAGCAAATACTGTTTCAGTTGCCAAACAGCCTCACACACTGACAGGATGTCAGCCAGATGAATACGGATGGATGCTGGTAGGCAGAGGCAGATTTTTTTTTCTTCTTATTTTCCTCCCCCAAAACTAAGGTGCGTCTTATACTCCAGAGCATCTTATACTCTGAAAAATACGGATAAATAGATGCCACTTCAGTGGGTAGATAACAGTATTTTGTTAGCCTTTGGCGTGTAGCGATTCTGGCCACATGACCATGGAAAATGTCTTCGGACAGTGCTGGCTCCCTCGATACATGAACACAGACCTTGATCAGCAGAATTTTGCCAAGATTTCAGCCAGGGGTCTTTCTCACTTATATTGGGGGGAAGCCAGACTAGCAAATTTTGTGCATTCAAAACAGCCGATTAAGCTCTCATTGAGCTACTTTAACTCTTGTCCCAATTTTGATGGAGAGTTGAAATTTTAATTGTTTGTGCCGGCTGGAGAATTTTCTGGCTTACGTTTCAAAAGACGTTGAGATACTACCAGAAGGTGCAGAATTGCGTCAAAGCAAAATTTGTATCATGTTCCTATCTGGAGAGGAGGGAAACGGACTCTGGTGACTTAAGAGTTCCTGTGCTTTTCTTTATCCAAGTACAGCCACCTGTTTTATTTGTTTGTTTGTTTTTAAATTGCAGCCGGCTGAATTTTCTGCCTGCCCTTTGGAAACTGATGAGAAGGTGAACGATTGGCTGAAGTTTTTTGAAATGACAGCTCCGCTCATTTGCCAGCCTGTGATTGTTTCTCAAGATCCAGTAAGTATATTCTATTGCTGTTTCTCAAGGGAAATCCCAACTTACTGGCCTGGATGCAAAGTGGTCATCATTTTAAACAATCATCTACTCCTCTTGCTCCGACTTGCCATAACATGCACCAAAGAATTGGGAAAATACCCAGCGAGAGCCAGTTTGGTGTAGTGGTTAAGGTGCTGGCCTAGAAACCAGGAGACTGTGAGTTCCACGTTAGGAAACCAGGAGACTGTGAGTTCCACGTTAGGCATGAAAGCTTGGGCCAATCTTTCTCTCATATCACAGGATTGTCGCCTTTCAGCTCCAGGTGCTTTGACAGAAAAACACTTAATCTCTCCCCTGGCTCAGCTGATAAAAGGAGGAGAACTTGTGGCTCAGAGGTTAATACAACTGCCTAATATGCAGGCAGCCCAAGTTCGAATCCGAGTAAGGGTATGGCTAGCTGATGAGAGCTAAATAGCTTGAAAGAGATTTATACTAGTTTCCCTTTATTTCTTTATCAGTGAATATAAATTTGAGATATATATATTATATTATTATTATTACTATTATTACTATTACTATTATTACTATTATTACTATTACTATTATTATATTATTATTATTATATATATAATAAAATTCCCTATACCACCAGGCTTGAAATTTTAGGCCTCGATAGCCTCAAACTACGCTGTCTATGTTCTGACCTAAGCTTAGTTCATAACATTATTTACCAAAATGTCCTACCTGTAAATGAGTACTTTAATTTCAATCGCAATAACACAAGAGCTATCAACAGATTCAAACTCAATGTAATTCGCTCTAATCTTGATTGTAGGAAATACGACTTCTGCAATAGAGTAGTAAATGTCTGGAACACTCTACCTGATCCTGTTGTTAGTCTCTCTAATCCCCATACCTTTTACCTTAAACTGTCAACCGTGGACCTGTCATGTTTTTTAAGAGGTCCCTAAGGGGGCGTACATAAGCGCACCAGCGTGCCTACCGTCCCTGTCCTACTGTTCCCATTTATATGTACTTATTTTATGGGTTTATGGCTGTTTTGCTTATTTATTTCCTTTTATTTGTGCCAATTTTTTTCCATGTGTCCATGTCCATGTCTATACTGTTACTTGTTTCCTTGTACTTGTTGACAAACAAACAAACAAACAAACAAACATGCGTTATGAGAAGGCCACACTGAAAAAAAAAATACACATATTCTGTCCACTAACAGTGTTCAGGCAGATCAAATCTGTGAGGTGCAAATTTGTGTATATACAATCACCAAGGAAATTTATTTGTGAGCCTTCATC
Organism: Stegonotus admiraltiensis; assembly: GCA_032468215.1. Taxonomy (NCBI): domain Eukaryota; kingdom Metazoa; phylum Chordata; class Lepidosauria; order Squamata; family Colubridae; genus Stegonotus; species Stegonotus admiraltiensis. Next base: position 141,270 of record JANHZT010003029.1, read on the forward strand.
TCCCTCACTCTCTGGAGTTAGATATTCTTTAGCAGGTTATCCATGTTGACCAGGTCAAATCCAGCTCAAGGTAATCTGACATACTTGGTACCAAGGCTATTTAGGTTTTAAAAGTTAACACTGAACTCAGAAGCAAACACGGAGCTAATGCAGCAGCCAGAATACAGATATTATGTGCTCAGCACCTAAGCCACTTTATTTGGGGCCAGTTTGAAGCTTCTGTGTAGGCTTAAAAAGAGTGTTTTTCAGTAGCTCAGCTACGTAGTGATGAGATGCTATCATAAGATCCTTTTGCTTCAGTTAAAAAAAATTAAGTTGTGGTACATGTATTCATTTATATCCTCAAACTAGGAAATGAACAAAATATGAACAAATATAGGAAATCTATCTCTGTTCATCTTCTTATTATGATTTGGCATAAGTCATGTGTGCCTTATGGCAAATTACTAATGTAATTGTTATTCTTGAAAAAATAATGTACTCTTCACCAAAACTGGTTGAATATTGATCAACTGCCTGATAACCCTATAAGCAGAATTTATTGTTTTTATCTAGATTGATTGTAAATATCGTGGCCCTTATGTGAATTATCTGTTGAGCCCAGCTGGGACTCACCATCGCTGGAGGGCTGAGAGGGGTCAAAGAGATGGCAATACCCACCTCGATGCCTGAGACGGGGGGAAAGCTCAGGGTGACAAGAGGCTGGGGCTGGCAGGACGCAGCATGCAGCCATAACAAGATTGGCACGATTCCTACAGTCTGACACAATTCCTCTGTCCGAGACAGAACTGAGATTATTATTGTACTGAGGACTAGAGGACACCAACTGCTTTAAGAAGAAAAGGAGTGGTAGTCTACGACACCCACACGTTGGTGAGATCTCTGTCCAAATTACTAAATGATATACACCATTGGTTTCATATAAATGCTAATCAGCATAGGAAATAAAATAGAGTTTGTGGATTCACACTGAATAATATCCATGTGCAATAATCCTTCAGCCTTATGTAATTATTCAATTAGAAAAATTGCTGTAGTACAGCACTGGTATGCAAGCCTAAAAGGATTGAAATGGACAATGAACATTATCTTAAAAGTGACTGCAAATTATTGTTAATTTGCCAAGGAATGGGGCAATCAACCTATATTTAGTGTCTACTTCTGGATCTAGCTTAGGTTTTCTTCAGGAATAGCCTAATTACTGGTTGTTTCAAAGTAGATGCTACTATCATTCTTGCAAAAAAGAAATTCACCTCTTGAAGTCAATTCACCTTCCCAAATTTGGTGTAATACAATAAGAGTCCAAGCACAGACATCCAAGTTCAAATCTGGAATGCCGATGCTTTGATTCTCTCCATGAATGGGAAATGTTTGTAAATGAGAAGCCTACCTCATGATGGATACACATGGAAAATTGACAGAGAACTATTGACATTTAGAATAGTCAATATTAGAGTAGAAGAGTTTGATTTAGCATAAGATATTATCTGCTTATATGTTTCTTCTGACTTCCTAAGTTACATCATTTAGCAAGAATTCCCCAAATGCATTTTGCATTTCATGCTGGTCAAAATTTGAGTGGCAATCCCATTCAAAGCTAGCAAAAAAGCTTCATTTACTTTTAAAGACCTTCTTTAACTAGCCCAAGGGATCAAATAGAGACACAAGCCTTGGTGAATTTTCCTTACCTTCTGGTTTCATTAGGAAAATTTTGCAAACCCTCTAAATATCTTCTAAATTGTTCTCAGACACGTGCCCTTTCCAAATCACCTTCTTCTGGTGGAGCTGCAAAAGGCATTACTATTTTAGGTTCTTTCTTTGCTAAAGCAGAAGCAGTAAGCTGGGGACTTTCAAAAGATTGCACTAAAATGTCAACAGATGGCTTGCTAATCATATTGAAAAAATACTCCTTGCTGTACTAAAATGGTTTTTTTTTTCAGTGACTAGATCAGAAAGGAATGTTTATGATATAAAACATATTACTCACAACGTCTTTTAATTATCATACTTAATCATCAAGGTCAGGATGATAATTGTTTCTAAAAATTAACACCTAATTTTTCCAAGAAAATTGCCCAAATGCATGGACAGATTCATGAATTTTTGTCATATACTTGCTCCTCTGCTGAACCAAATGTATACGCAAATACCAGAAAATATTTTTCAAATACATATTTATTAAAGGCACAGCCTAATTAGTCTGATTGCTGCCTTATGAATGCATATAGCCCAACCATATGCCCCAACTGGGATGCCATGTGGGTACAGAGCAACAATGCACATCAGAGACGCACTTTTCAAAAGATTGTATTACATATTGCCATACAAATGCATTCACAACAGATAAAGTTATCGTGACTTGTAAGAAGTAACATTAAAAAATAAAAATAATTGTGATGGTATTTCGATACATACTGTGTCTTGCTTGACAGTATGTAAATAATTCTTGTATGTCACTAATCCAATTTATTTTCTTTTTTTTAATGGGGAAATATATATACAAACATACATACATGTACACCAGTGGTGGGTTTCAATTTTTTTTTACTACCGGTTCTGTAGGTGTGGCTTGGTGGGCATGGCATGGCTTGGTGGGCATGACAGGGGAAGATACCATAAAATCTTCATTCCCACCCCACTCTAGGGGAAGGATACTGTAAAATCCTCATTTCCTCCCTATCAGCTGGGACTTGGGAGGCAGAGAACAGATGGGGGCAGGGCCAGTCAGAATTTTTACTACCAGTTCTCCGAACTATTCAAAATTTCCACCACCGGTTCTCCAAAACTGGTCAGAACCTGCTGAAACCCACCTCTGATGTACACGTATACACATACACATACACATATATACACACACACATAGTGTAACATCCTGCTTTTCCTAGATGATTTGATTGGATTATTGCCTCTTCCCTCTGGATGGGACGTATATAATTGTTATTCTAATATACAACTGGCAATTGGCAATTTTATTAGCTGCATCTATGAAACACCTGGTTAATAATTTGTTGTTATTAGATTTTTATTTTGTTTGTGTGTGTGTGTCTGTGTCTGTCTGTTTCTCTGTGCAACAGATTGCCAGGAAATAAAATCAAAGCAATATCTGAACTTTTAAAGAAGGTTGGGATCTGTCAAAGTTTAAATTGTGTGAATATGAGGCATAGGAAAGGGGAGACAGAATCAAATGAAAGTTATCATCTATGGTGGGAAGAGGTCACAATTCCTTTGAGAAACATAGTGATCTATGTATTATTTTGGTAAGCAGTATGCCACCCAAAGAGCAAAAGTCTTTGTGAGTGTTGAGTATTGAATGAGAATTCAAACGGACCAATTAGAAGTGAGTAAATAGAGTGGGAGATTTAGAAGCACATCAATGGCTCAAGCCTCAAGCCTTTAAAAGGGGCTGCTGCGGCTAGGCAATCCATTGCTGTACTGGAGCTAATAAAGAGCTGTTACTGAAGTCCATGTCCTGTGTCCTTCCTGTGCCCACTATTCTACACTGGCGATGAAGGTGGAATCTCAGGAGGACAATCGGACACCAAGTCACTGAAGCTCCACTGGCAATCAGCAGCCATCAAAAGCAATGGCCAGAAAATGTCTTCAATCATTCCATCCGCACCATTCAACCCAGCTGGAGAAGATTGGGAATTGTACATGGAGAGATTCCACATGTTCTTGGAAGCAAACGACTTGCTAAGCCTATCAGAACAAAGAAAGAGGGCACTCTTCCTCACACATTGTGGATCTGCCATTTTCAAAATGGCAAAAGCCTTAGCCTCTCTGGCAGAGCTGAAGATGATGACCTGGCCAACCTTGCAAGACATCCTGAAAGCACACTACATACCCCAAGCTTCATCCCTGGTAAGAAGGCATGAATTCTACCTGAGGGACCAGAGGGAAGGAGAATCAATAAGTGAGTTCATGGCAACACTATGTGAAATAGCCACCGCTTGTGAATTCTCAAATCTGGACGAGGCTATGAGGGGCCGTTAAGTGCTGGGACTGAGAGACCTCACGTTGCAAAGCTGTTTACTCGCAAAGCCCAAATAACATTTCAAGAGGCTATGGAGGAAGCAACAGCAACTGAGGCATCCCAGAAATCTGCAGCCGCAATGAAGAAAATGAACAAGGGGCCACAAGGGAAGGAAGAATCCTCAATCCACTATGAGGAGGTAGAAACCAAATCAGAAGAAGATGATGGGGACGAAGTTCATCACCTTCACTCAGAACATAAGGGGAGACCCCAGGAGAAAGGAAAGAAGGAGTTCTGGTATGCAGGATGCGAAGGGAATCACCCAAGGACAGAGTGCAGGTTCTGAGATGCAATCTGCCAGTGGTACGATCAGAAAGGGCACATAGCAAGAGCCTGCAGGGCATCTCAGCCAGCATCCCGCAGGAGCAAACAAACCAGCCTGCCACCAAAGACCAGACAATTCCAAGCAGGAAACTGAAAACAGACGTTTGGAAGAAACCGCAGGAGTGAGGACTATGGATCGGAGAGAGGGGAAACCCATCAGACCCAATAGTCGGCCACGCGAGCGCGGGAAAGTCAAAGAAGATGGCAGCAACTGTTTACATCGAGGGGAGACCCTGCAAAATGGAAGTCAACTCAGGGTCATGCCTCTCCATGGTCTTCTGGATGACCATCAAGCAATTAATTCCCAGCCTCATGACCAGCGCACTCAAGCATCAACGACTCACCCTGAAAGATTACCAGGGGAACTGGATTCCAGTGCTGGGCATTGGAAAGTTCAACATAAAATTCAAGGACTTCCAAGGAAAACTGCCCCTCACCATAGTGGACCGGGACAGACCTAGCTTATTGGGTCTGGTGTGGTTCGAGCCTTTGGGACTAGCAGTGACCGGAATCAATCAGATTGAAGACGACGGCTGGGAAGAGGAGTTGATGAGGGACTTTGCAGACGTCTTCAATGGCAAATTGTGCAAGTACATGGGGTCCCCAATATCATTTAACCTAGATCCCCAGGTCGCCCCTGTCAGAATTAAACCTAGGAAGGTCCCTTTTGCTCTACGGCCCAAGATAGATGAGCAACTGAACAAACTCATTGCCCAAGGGGTATTGGAGCCGACGGACCATGCTAAGTGGGAGACACCCATAGTAAACCCCACAAAGCCAGATGGGTCAGTGCACCTCTGAGGAGACTATAAGAGCACCCTGAATAAGGCATTACAACAGAGCTCCTACCCAGTACCCATCGTGCAACACCTTTTACACTCCCTGGGGCTAGGGAAGATATTTGCGAAGCTGGATTTGACCCAGGCATACCAACAGCTACCGGTAGACGATGCCACAGCAGAAGTGCAAATAATAGTCACACACAGGGGAACATTCAAGTGCAAACACCTGCAGTTTGGAATAAGTGTAGCCCTGGGACTATTCCAAAGTCTTATGGAACACTTGTTACAGGGAATCAATGGGGTCATTCCCTATTTTGACGATTAGTTAATCTCAGCCAAAAATCAAAAACAACTGCAGCAGCGTTTAAGGGTAGTGTTAACCAGATTCCAGGAAGTGGGGCTGAAGGTAAAAAGGGACAAGTGCCAGCTAGCCAAAACACAAATGGAATTCCTGGGATACCTAATTGATGGTTCAGGAATACGACCCACCCTAGGCAAATTAAAGGCAATCAGAGAGGCACCAACCCCCACAAACAAAACAGAACTGCAGGCATTTCTGGGGTTATTGAACTTTTACAATATTTTCCTGCCACAGAAACCCATGATTGCTGAGTCCCTTCACCGGTTATTGGATAGGAGAACGGAGTGAACATGGGGGAAGATGGAGAAGAATGCATTTGAGCAGATAAAAAACTTTTAACTTTGGACAGAATATTAGTACAGTACAGTGGGACATTGCCTTTAAGACTGACTTGTGACGCGTCTCCATTCGGCATTGGGACTGTGCTAAGCCATTGCATGCCAATGGCAGAGACGCCCCCATCGCATTCTACTCACAACCACTGTCCAAGCCGGAAACAAACTACAGCCACAACTGTAGATAAAGAGGCATTGGCCGCCATGGCTGGCATTAAAAGGTTCCATGAGTATCTATATAGAAAAAAATTCAAACTCATCACAGACCAGAAGCCACTCCTGGGAATCATCACGGGAGATAAACCTATGCCCCCCATTCTATCCCCAAGAATGCTAAGGTGGACAGAATTCCTTGCAGCATACGACTACCAGCTAAAGTACAGACCAGGAAAGACCATTGACCATGCTGACACGCTCAGCAGATGCCCACTTCTGGAACCAGTGGAAGACCCGGCACCAGCCACAACCACCCTACTAATAGAAACCATGGAGACCACTCAAATCTCAGCTACAGACATCGTGAGAGCAACAGCAAAGGACGGAACTCTGGTGCGTGTTTTAAATTGGGTCTGGAAGGGATGGCCTGAGACGGGCATGATACTGAATTCCAACCATTCAAGACAAGGCAAACAGAACTTTCAGGATTAAGAGGCTGTTTATTGTGGGGGGGAATAGAGCAATAATCCCAAAAGCATTAAGAAATGATGTTTTAGATTTGTTACACGAGAGACACCCGGGGATCATGAAAATGAAGGCACTGGCAAGAAGCTATGTTTGGTGGCCGGGGATGGACAAAGAAATAGAGACATGGGTATCGACTTGCACACCCTGCCAGGAATCCTGCCCAGCACCACACACAGCACCCACACACGATTGGGAGAATCCCTGGGCTCCTTGGTTCCCCATACATATAGACTTTGCAGGGCTGTGCCTGCAAAGTCTGCACATTTCTGATCATCATTGATGCCTATTCTCAATGGTTAGAGGTAAATTTAATGACATCAACGATGACAGTAGCAGTCATCCAAGTTCTACGGAGACTGTTTGTAACACATGGATTACCTGACCTGGTAGTTTCAGACAACGAGCCCCAATTCACGGCTAACCAATTCGAAATGTTCTTAGCCAGCCAAGAGATCTGACACGCATTATCCGCGCCTGGAAAATCATCCACTAATGGATTGGCTGAAAGGATGGTGAGAACGATGAAAGAAACCTTAGCAAGACTGGGATCAGGGGACATACAGGTGAAAATAGATAAGCTACTGAGCATACAGCACATCACACCCAGTGCCACCACACACAGAAGCCCCGCAGAACTGCTAATGGGAAGGAAGCTAAGATCCAGCTTAGACAGACTTCACCCCCATTACAGTACAGAGAAGCCAGTTGACTCAACCAGCAAGACTAGACAATTCCAAGTAGGAGAGAAGGTGTATGCTAAGAATTTTAGTGGAAACCCCCTATGGGTCCCAGCAGAAGTAACTCAGGTCACAGGGCCCCTGTCCTATAGGATAGAAACAGAGGACAGTCAGAGTTGGAAAAGACACATAGATCAGCTCAGGGGCCGACTAGTCAGAACAGAACATGAAACATAAGAGGGAACCCAGGGACAGAAAAAGGAAATTCACACAGAAACAGACCAGACCCTACACCAAACACCACCAAACAAACAACGGGGACAACACTCAAACCTGACTAGAGACAGCGAACACTTATCTGGGGTCCAGGAGGGAGTCCTCGATAGCCGCGACAGTCCACTGCTCTAGCTTGGGGGAGAAGGAAGAAACATCCAACAGAATAATCCCACGCCAGTGGCAGAGTTCAAGAAAGTTCCAGAGGCACCTCCAGGAGAGACACAGAACTCGACTTCTCACTCCAAGATCGCTGGAACAACTGAACTGCGCAGGTCCAGTCGCGCCCCAAAAAGGCCCGCCTACTTGAGCGACTACATGGCTCCAGGATTGGTCAATACTGATCTAGAGGGGAGGGGTGTTGAGTATTGAATGACAATTCAAACGGACCAATTAGAAGTGAGTAAATAGAGCGGGAGATTTTAGAAGCACGTCGATGGCTGAAGCCTCGGACAGCTCCCTTTAAAAGGGGCTGCCGTGGCTAGGCAATCCATTGCTGTATGGAGCTAATAAAGAGCTGTTACTGAAGTCCATGTCCTGTGTCTTTCTTGCACCCACTATTCTACAGTGAGGTAGTGGATTTTTCTTGTTTTTTGTAAACAATTTAGCTAGGGTACAATAGTGCCATTTTGGATTCAAGCTTAAGGTTTTAATTACTCTTGGATGAAATTAACAACTGTTAACTATTGGTGAAATACCTGCATTTAATATGACATGCCTTTCAGTGGTAGAACTAGCATTAATGTCAGATATGCACTTTTCATTAAGATGATAGCAGGAAACTCAAGGGAAACTCCCTCTTCCCACCTATAGAAAATTACAGGTAGTTTACAGGAATTGACAAAAATGGAAGGTATATAGGGCTTCAGTTCTTGAACCAAGGTAAGTCAAATGGGTAACTTACAGAGTGCTTGGCCACATGACCCCCATTGGAATAAAACTGGGAAAAGTTGTTGAAGCTGCAACATTGTTGTGCTTCTCTTGTTCAACCATGGAAACATACAGGAAAAAAGTCAATGGGGGGAATCTTTCAGGAAAGGTTGAAAGTTCAGGTAAATTTGTCCCATCTGCACACACTCTGCCAGTCTCTCTGAGCTTCCATTGTGCTGACCACTCATACACTCCCTCCCTTGCCTGGCCGCAGCTACTTACCTGCTTGCTGAGAATGGAATGAGGGAGGGAGGGAGGGAGGGATGGAAGGAAGG
>JANHZT010003031.1:8578-19691 GCA_032468215.1 Stegonotus admiraltiensis
TATTAAGATCTTGATTTGGTGAAGTTTGACATTGACCTGTCTTTAAGAACCTATTATCTCAAGAATCAGTAGAAAACAAGGCCTTGTTGATGATAGAATGAAAACAAGAGTAACCCTGGTTGCTTTTCCTTGTGTTCCTAATTCCATATGACTAGGAATGACAGTAATTAAAGTGACAATTCTTTTTAAGATACAGCCTGCTGGTGATTACACAATTTGAAGTCACTCATAGTACAGTATGTTGATGATGGATGACCTACATTCTCTCTCTCTCTTTCTCTCTCTCTTTTGGAGCCCTAGTCTAAGAAACAAATAAAATAACCATCTGTTCCAAATGTACTTTTTATCTTCTGGATGGAAATCTCAGTAATTTTTGCCCTGATTCACAATGACAACTCAGAACAAGTGACCCATTTTCAGGTCAACTCAGACAACTGAATTTATGCCAGTGAGCAGATTGCCCAGCAAAACTTATGCAAAAACGAGATAACAATTTTGCTATATAAAATAAAGCATGGCTGAACTATCTTATAGAAGGAATGGATAACTGAAAAAAAAATGAAAAAGAGCAACTTGGCCATAGTTTTTATTCTCCAAACCTTAAAATCATTCCCAGCTATTCATATCACAAGTAGGTGAAATGCCAAGACCTCTGGAAGCATTCTTTCCAAGCTGTGAAAATTGTTTTTTTCACAAAGTCTCTGCCCATCCTTAGCTCAAGTTCTGTTTATTTCCTGATAGCTTTATACAGTTAGTCCTCAATGTATGACTACAACTGAGTCCAACATTTCTGTTGCTAAGTGAGACATTTGTTGAGTTTTCCCCCATTTTATGACCTTTCTTGCTACATTTGTTAAGTGAATCACTGCAGTTGTTAAGGTACTGACATGATTGTTAAGTGAATCCAGCTTCCCTATTGACTTTGCTAATCAGAAGGTCACAAAAATTGATCACATGACCCTAAGACGTTGCTGCCATCACAAACATGAGTCATTTGCCAAAACATCTGAATTTTGGTCACATGACCATGGGGCTGCTGTAACAGTCATAAGTGTGAAAAATGGTCATGTCAGTTTTTTCAGTGTCATTGTAATTTCGAGCAGTCGCTAATGAACTGTTGTAAGTTGAGGACTACATTGTGTGTGTGTGTGTGTGTGTGTGTGTGTCTGTCTGTCTGTCTGTCAGTGATTGTGTGTCTGTGTTTGCATGTGAGTGGTTGGAAGGGAGAGCTGCTAAGCTGCTGTTTCCCCAGCTAGAAAGACAGAAAGTACCTTGGTACATAGTCTTAACAGAGAGGGAAAAAGCTCCATTCTTATTCAATGATGTTGCAGACACATGCAAAGAGAAGGGATGCAGCAATCACCCTCTTGCCTGCTTTGATGCACACAATCCATCTTCTGTGAATGGTTCTGTTTTCCTGTACTTTGACTTAAATATTGGAAAGAATGAGACAAAAATCCTCACCACTGCTAATCCTGATTAAGTCAATGGTACTATGTTACTAAATTAGAAATGTACAGAACTTTGGATCCAATGTAGGAGAGGGATTTTGGATATAGTGTGGACACTCTAAATATACTGTTAGTTGCATTCTCAAGAAGCCATACCTGAAGCCCCTATCCTACTTTGGATAGAATATAGCATGCCTCTAATTGTCACCATATCAAATGAACTTCCAATGCACTCATTACTGTATATTCATTATGATGATCATCCTCTAGAGAGTGAGTGATCTTTCTTTAATTTCTTTGTTAACACTGTGTTTCAGGGGCATTGGCATTGCCAAACTATAATGACACTCAGAGATACCTCTGACCTTTCCTCAAGGATAGAACTTAATGACAGTGTTTTGTCTTTCATGAGTGTAAAACCAGAGTAGGTTTGAGATCATTAGTTGACATTTCAGAAGTACAGTAGTACCTTGGTACTCGACTGCTTCAAAACTCATTGAATTTGGTATTCAATGCATTTTGACACGAAAATGTTGTCTTGGTACTTGCTGTTTCTTTGGTACTTGATTCATTTACAATAGGAAGTGAGGGAAGGGCTCAGTGGGTGGGCAGGAAGTTGACCATGCTGGGAAGGTCACTGAAATAGAAAAAAGGAAGACGGTGGTGGAAAGCAGATAGGAAGTCCTTCCCAGACAAAACAAAGGATCATGTGGTAAGTCGCATAGCTTGTTTGTTACTCGTCATTTGTACCATGTTTCCCCCAAAATAAGACCCTGTCTTATATTTTTTTGAATCCTGAAATAAGCGCTTGGCCTTATTGTCATGTGCTCAAAAGCCCGATTGGGCTTATTATCATGGGAAGTCTTATTTTGGGGGAAACAGGGTAGTACTCGTCGGGCCTCCCAGAACCAATTAATGACGAGTACCATGGTACCACTGTAGGGAAGACATTTATAATTTAGACTTAATTTCAACAGTATATAAATCAATCCAACCTAATTGTTTCAGATTTCAGATCAGCCAGGTCCAAACTAACCTTACCAAGCCATACATTTTTTTCCAACATTGCACTGTGTTTCTGATTTAATCATAGCAAAGTCCAGTAGTACCCAGCATTCTGCTCATATACGAAAAGGAAATAAGTATGAAATGTTCCTTTTGCTATGATTGCAAATCTCTAATCTAGTGGGGCAGTCCCATTTCATCATATTTATTTATTTATTTTAAAATTTATATGGCCATGCACTCACTTTCAGTGACTTTAGGAGGCTTATAAAATCTTATTGATTCTTATTGATCTTATTGATTCTACACACACACACACACACACACACACACACACACTGCTGAATTAATCTCCATTTATAGTGCGTTCATACTGATATTTAAATAGGATTGTAATTTTTAATGTCATTAGCCATCATGTGCAGAGCATCTCAGAAGGAAGGATTGTATATCTGTGTGTGTTTTCTTTAAATAGAATAATAAATATTAAATTGACAGATTACCTGAGTTTTTTTAGGGTCCCATTAGTTATTTGATATTGATTATTTCTATATCTGTCCAATCCAAGGTAATCCCCATCTGTGATAACTTTAAATACATTTCAGAACATGCTTTGAAATTGGCCGACAAAAGAATCTTAAAAATTTCATTGCTGTGGATTGCTAGATTGGCTGCTGAGAGGCCAAATGTAAACAGCTCCAATTCATCGTGATCCTTGTAAGGCTGAAAACTAGAATATTGTCTTCTATACTCTCAACTGTCCTGCACATACAAGTGAACTATGTTTCTAAAGAACAATACTTATTTGTGGAATTTTACCGACTTTGGCCTTTCTACAGAAATATACATTTCTTAAAGAAATAAAACTATTCAGATAATCTCTGCTATATCCTAAGACATAGTGAAAGGAAAATGCTTAATAGTTCACAGATCACATTAATCTATTATTTTTAGACTGGCTTTATTGATTCCAATCTACAGTGAAAGTCTAGGATGCTTATGTTACTGATCAGCAGTGAGAAGCTCTGGACAAATGAGTAACTGAAGACTTAAGTAAGTGAAGGGATCAGAGTATGTTGTCATTTTTGTTTGATAATGGACAGGTGAGTGCTGTACGACCTGTCTATTGATTGCCATTTGGATATTATAAAGAAACAGAAATAGAAGGAAGCCACTTTATCAAATCAAGTAATAAAAAACTTCCTGATTCAGTATCAGCTAGCTGAAAAACAGAGGGTTTCCCCCCAAAAAAAAATCACTTGCAAAATTGATCACTAAATATTGAATATGTAAACTGAGTTTCATTTTAAAACCATTCCATTTGATTCTTATGAAACTTTTTATCTAGGATTGTTGATTTGGCTGGATTCTGGATCCACCAAATTATTATTTGACTTTTTATTACCACTTGATATATTATTAACTAGAATGATTCAGGCCCTTTATTAGAGTGATAGTCTTATTTATTTATTTATTTATTTATTTATTTTATTAAATTTTTATACCGCCCTTCTCCTGAAGGACTCAGGGCGGTGTACAGCCAGAGATAAAACCCACAACTATATAAAAGTTAAAAAAAACAGATTGAAAATATTAAATAATTTGGCCGGAAAAGCTAAAATAAAATAAAAAACAACCCATTAAAATAGCATTTAGGCCAGCCCTGCTTGGTGAAACAATAGCGTTTTGAGGGTGTGACGAAAGGTGCAAAGGTCGAGAATCCTATGAATCTCCTGGGGCAGCTCACTCCAGAGGGTAGGTGCCCCCACAGAGAAGGCCCTCCCCCTGGGGGTCGCCAGTCGGCAACAGCTGCCAGCATATTCAGCGGTATTAAAAGGCAGCAGTGGTTATATGAATGAGCCATCAGTACTCCACTGAATCAATCTTTTGTTGTTCATTCCAAGGCTTTGCTAAGGCAAACAGATGTTTGGATGTACTCACAAGTTTTCCCACCCCTCAATAAAAAATATCCATTGGTATATAGAATAAATCAGGCTCAATTCTTTTGGTCTCTGTATATTCTAATCCCCCTCCTGTTCCTTGGCAGACTTAACATCATTTGACTGAAAAACAACAGGGTGACAGAAAAGGATTGAAAACTTCAGCTTTGTTGTCTGATAAATCTGGACTAATCTCATATCTGAGATGAATTAATTCCTCCAGCAATTTAGCTGTTTAGGGTTTGGAAAGATACAGAGACCGAGACAGTGGGCCTGAAAAAAAATTGTCTTCAATTCTGCTGATAGGAAAAGTACTCCACGGTGTGAGGCAGATGGTACAGGGAAGGAACAGAGAAGGGCTGTGCATGTGTTTTATTGCTAACAGACAAATGCAAGATCTTAAAAGACTTCCCAGTCACAGCTATATTCACATGAAAGTAATATAGCTGCATGCTCAGTATTCTTTGTAGGTCCATTTCTAATAATCTGCATATTGAGTTTTAGTGGATTCAATGGAAGGCTCTTTGCCTGGAAACTGCTGATGGAGCACCCACAACTTCTGAAGACAAACCGTTCCACTGATTAATTGTTCTCACTGTCTGTGAGAACAATTTTTCCTTAGTTCTAAGTCAGTTCTCTCCTTGATTAGTTTCCATCTGTTACTTCTTGTCCTTCCTTCAAATGCTTTGGAGAATAGGTTGACTCCCCTCCTCTTTGTGGCAGTCTCTCAGATAGCAATAGCACTTAAGACTTATATACCACTTCATAGTGCTTTAGAGCACTCTCTAAGTGGTTTACAGAGTCAGCATATTGTTCCCAACAATCTGGGTCCTCATTTTCCCAACCTCGGAAGGATGGAAGGCTGAGTCAATTTTGAACCAGTCACAATCAAACTCAAGGCAGTTGGAATGCAAAGTTAGCCTGCAATACTGCACTCTAACCACTGCGCCACCATGGCTCTTATTCCAGACATTGGAACACTGTTATCATGTCAGCCCTAGTCTTTCTCTTCATTAAAATAGACATATCCAATTCTTGCAACTGTTCTTCGTATCACTTGGCATAGAACTACGGAGTGCTAAATGGGACCAAAAAGTTAAGCATACCAAACCAAAAAAAAAAGAGAGACAAAAAAAAATCCTCTCCTTTTTTGTACTTCTCCTTTCTGGATTATAAGAAAAGAAATGGCTACTATTAGGAAAGCAGAGAAACTCGCAGAAGGGAAGAGAAGGTCTTTGATAGAGCTTCTACCAAAAAACGGGATTAACCAACAACATATAATCTGTATACAAAACCACATTTACACCTCTAACCAATAGAACTCACCATAGCATTGCATTTATCCATTAATAAACAACCTAGAGGCTCAGTCATCCTTGCCTTATTCCTTGCTCATTGTTGAACCATATGTTGAGCATTTTGTTTATCCTCACACATGTTTTGTTTCATCATATATATCAGCAATGGCAAGAAAATGAGATTATTTTGTATAGACCAACCCGTGAGAGCATAGACATCCATCCTTCCTGCAGTTTGCTAATTATTATGATGGTTGGGAATGGTTGGAGTGATAGTCCAATACATCTGGAAGGCCTGGGGAAGGCAGATGTGCTGAGGAAGAGACATTCCAAGCCTCATGGCTAATTTTGTTTACATTTTCCAAGGCTTCAGAGAGGCCAAGGCTTAGACCAAATTGAGTCATGTCTACATGTTATATAATGGAGAGTTAAATCCAGATGGTGCTCAGATATTGCTGAATTTCAGTAAAAACATCAAAGACATCTAGAGAGAAATTTATGAGGAAAGTTGATAGGCAAATGGTTGATGGGAGGAAACAGATCAGAAGAACAAAGCAATGATTCAGGCAAATGTCTTTTATTCTGCACACTGAGTCATTTCTAAGATTTGCCTATTTTAGATATGAGAGGAGATGGTATAGAGATCTAGACACTGGAGCATGATACAAACTTTCAATACAAACTAAATTGAAACATCATGATCACCATGTGCTTTTCATATTTGAATAGCCATTATAGAAGAGAAACAAGATTTTCAGTAGATAATGAGAAGTACCGGGAAATCTCCTTAGAGGAATTCCCATTTCCTGTAAGATACTGCATGCCTATATGTATACAATAGGTATTTTCAATAATTGTCCATGCTATCATGTACTATTAGCTGCAAGAGGCCCCTCCTTTTCTGTCTGTACCCAAAGCCTCAAGGACTAGAGATGGATGGAAGCAGTCTATTTCTGGCCTCCCCCATTTCTACATCAACTTGAGTGCATTTCCCATAAAATATATGCTGTACATCTTTCTTTTTGTAAGCACATCCTCCTCAAATGTATCTTTTCAGCACTAAGAATTACATCATGAAATTGAGAACTGATGATTCAATTTTGATTATTCAGTTTGATTATTCAGGATTATTGTGTTTAAGAGGATAATTATCTTCAAATGACTCTGATCCACATCATTAGTATGAAAACTGTAAATTAGATTAAAATGTAGAAATGGTGAAATCAAACATTCCAAGATTTTTAGAAAACTAAAAACTGTTTCACAATATCTTAAGTCAATGCTGAAGTGCTTCTGAGTATGACTGCTTCAAGGATAGGCTTGAAGGGATCTGTTGGGCACTCAGTAATGTCATTGGGGGTGTGATGGTATCTGAATTACATTCATAATTCAGCTATCAACAAAGCAAAAAAACCCCAAAAAACTGTAAGAGGAAAGTTTTAGAGAAGAAGGACTAATCTGTTGATTGAGAAATTACAAATGAGGCAGAAACTTGTTCCATTGCAAATTGCTATGTGAAATTGATGGAGATACCTGGTTTCTGTATTCTTGTTAGGAGCATCTCCAAAACTAATGGATTGAAAGGATTTGCTAGTGACAACACCATTGCCCAGGGGATGCCCTATTGCCAAAAATAATGCTATCATCAGGGATTGCATTATTTTAAAGATTAATGCAATCTTTCATGTCACCCAGGGTACCTGGTTGCTTCTCCCTTTAAGCTCATGTATTCCTGTTAAGAAAAGTTAATACGTAACATTTTATTTCCATCTTGAGCATATCACGTTCTGGCAACTATTTCATACAAGTAAATATTTATTGGACAAAATACAGAATAGAATCTCCTCCTCCATATACTGTATATGTTGCTTTATCTCATGTTTGTGAATGTGTGGTTTTGTTTTGGGATTCTATGAAGGTTGCTTTTCTAGGGGTTTAAAAATGTAAGGAAAATGTACTATGGTATTAAAAAGCCTCTTCCTATTTGACCTCTTTCATTCTGTTTGCTTAGGGTTTGCAAAATAGATCATTCTATTTCCATTCTTAAATCATTAAGGTTTTTTCCCTGAGATTGTTGGACTGAGTATTTGAAATTATCATCACTGTTCGATATTAGTATGAAGGGTGAGAGATGTTGTTCTTTAAAAGTATAAACAAATATAACAAATATTTATAAGACATTAATCATTCAAGATACTGAATTCAGCCAACTACAAACATATTCACACTGCCATTTCATGAATTTGTTATGGAAATGCCTTGCAAAATCTGCTCCACTACTGTAACCTTAATTCCACATTTCTCTATTACTTAACTGTATCTTCGCCATCCCTGTGGTAATGCAACCACTGGCAGGGGACGATAAAGTTCTGTATCTGTTAGATTTTCTGCTCTTTCTCCCTCCCTAAAGTGCCGAACCAAGAACCAATTTAATCATCAAGCTCTGAGTCAGCTAGTAAATAATTCAGCTCCCCATATTCAGACTCCAGAATCAATTGTACAAACAGAGCAACTTGAAAGCATGAAATGGGGGGAATAGGGAAGTAGCAAGACTGCGAAGATTTTTTTCCTTTTAAAAAAGTGTGGTTTTGCTTTGGAATTTGTGATGCTACATGGTAATTATCAACTGCATTTTGATAGAGAAAGCAGGAAGTCATTTGCTGAGATGGATGGCTATATAAATTGACTAAATAAATAAAGATACAGCTGCAGTGCTTGAAGTACTCTCTGGAGAGCATCCTTAAGCACTGTAATTTCTTTTGGACAAGAAGGAGCATTCGTGGGGGGGAGCAAAAATCCAGCTGCACTTAATTAATGAGATATTGAAACTAAGATGAGTTCAGTTTGAAGAGTATTTCCATAAACGTAAGAGTGAAGTATGGACTGGTTTCTCTTTGACAGCATGAAATAAAAAATAGGCACAAGCTAACTATCATTCATCTTTACCTCCAACTCTTCCGTGTGACTTCAAGCAATGTCAGTATTTAGATATGCTTCCTTTAATTAGATGTATTCCAGTTTTGTTGGATTACAAAACCCATGCTAGCTAGAATTTTTAGAATTTATAGTTGAAGACACCTGGAGAACATAGTATTGCAGAATGCTGATTTAAACAGGTTTCTATTTCTACTAAATATTTCTTCCATTAAAAAAAATTCAATTTCAATATTTTAAAATAATGTGCATATTAATCTATATATATAAATGCAAAATATCACTCACACATCATCACGAAATCTCCAGAACTGTAAAGCCTACAAACTTGAAATTTGGCACTTATGTTCCCCTTGACTTCAAGGTGCTTGCTAAGAAAGGATTTTTCGAAATGACCATCAAATCATTAGAATTTCTTATATTATTATTAGCACACTCTGATGCTAAGGAGTTAGATGTTCTACTCCCCCTCCCCACCTGAAAAGAATTCTGTTCCAACTGCCGCTTGGGCATGGGCATGGCCAGCGCATGACTCATCTGGCCTGCAGGCTGGGAGTTTAGACATTCTACTCCCCACCTAAGAGGGAGAGAAGGGATAAGATAGGAGAGGCCTCTGTGGGGCCAGCCTGAGGGAGAGAAGGGAATAGGAGAGGAGAGGCTTCTGTGGGGCAAGCCTGAGGGAGAGAAGGGGAGAGGAGAGGCTGATTGTAACTACTCATTAATTTTCAAGCTGTAAGTGTCGATTTATCAAGCCCGATCACATAGGTTCGTAGCAGAGCACGGGTATCCAGCTAGTTTGTAATATATTTCTCCAATGAGCTAATATTTTTGTTTGCAGTTTGCCTAATACAAGGGTTCCCAACCCTTGGGCCGCGGTCCACTACTAGAGTGTGACCTATTTGGAATTGGGCCACAAGAAGCAGCAGGCCAGAGTGCACGCACAGCTCAACTTGCATGAGTGGCGGGCCGGTTGGCACTCGCACAAGTCGAGCTGCACATGTGGGTGCCATTCCACCACTTGTGCAAGGGCTTCAAGTGAGTGTGTGCCTGCCCACCGCTTGTGCAGCCCACTAACCCTCTCCCCTCCACAGCCAGGCTGCCAAGGCCCAAAGGATGGAGATCACTGACCTATACTGTACATATATTCCGCAATTAGGCCTTATATCGGAAAATATATGTGTTCAGACATTACTAATTTTGTATAGTTTTCTCTAATATATAATGTACTCTCTTTTTTTCAGTATATTTTTCTTGCTCTGGTTGAAAACAAATAAATTATTCCTTCTTTCTCTATTGCAGATGTGCTTTAAAGACCAGAAGATCACATGAGTCAGTTTATTGACTAATGTAAGACAGATGGCAAATGTACAGATGCATTCAAAAACACCCAAAGTGTACCCAGTGTTTTACTTTTGCCTTCAGTATTACACAGAATTTACTTAATATTATAAACAAACCATTTCCTCTTTTCTATCATTAATTAATGTAGTACATTGCAATATCATAAATCTGACAAGTTCTATTCAGATATCATGGGCTGGGATGAACTAAGATTTCTGATACATCAAACCTTTTATAACCAAAAGTACACCGAAGTATGGATGATGGCAATGAACAATTTCATATATATTTCCTCTCAGGCTCAATAAAAGATGGCCATGGACTTCCTCACTTGGTATTTGAAAGCTGTGGGAGATTAATTAGTACAAAATAAATTGAAACTGAATTCCAGTAAGACATAATGATTCTGTCCAGAAAACATGTGGTTTATTTTGATTCCTATAATGGTGCAAGATTCTGTCACGCTCATTTTGAAGAAGTAGGTCTGGGCATTGAGAGTATTCTTGGATTTACACTTCTGCTTTACCAGCATATGGAACCATAGCTAGGGAAATCTTTGTCCTGATTTGACTAGTCTGTAAAGAGGACTGGGCAAAAATTATCAATGTCCTTGGCACTGTACATTCAGTCATGCCAATGTGCTCTATTTGCTATTGTCTTTGAAGATTGCCTGGAAGCTTCAGTTGGTACAGAATGTGGCCACCCACACCCAGCCACTTGGCAGGGCAACTACTCAACACATTGGAGAGTAGCAGTAAAGGTGAGGGACTAGACCTGGAGAAAGTACACTGGGTGCCTTTGGACAATGTTTTCTCAGCCTAACCTATTTCCTCCTTCTGGAGATAAAATGAAGGAAGATCCCATGTACACTCTGTTTAAATACCTGGAAGAGAAGGAAGAGGACGGGCCGGAAATGGAAAAGAAAGACATTGCACTAATTTACTGTCAAACAATATTCAATGTGTGTGTGCCAGAGGTGGGTTTCAGCAGGTTCTAACCCAGTGGGTCTCAACCTTCCTAATGCCATGACCAGGGGTGAAATGCTCCCGGTTCGGACCGGCTCGGGTGAGTAGGTAGCGATGGCGACGGGCAGTTCAGAGAACCGGTAGCAAAAATCCCTGGCCCCGCCCCCCATGCCCAGCTG
>JANHZT010003031.1:46831-57916 GCA_032468215.1 Stegonotus admiraltiensis
TACAAAAGTATGAAGCCTATTGCTTAACGCATTGTAAGCCGCCCTGAGTCTCTGGAGAAGGGTGGCATATAAATCAATTTTTAAAAAAATCCCCACTGCAATGTGATTGTGATTTCTGATGCTCCTAGCCAGTTTCCCACAAAGAAAGTTAATGGGGAAGCATATAAGCACTGTCAGTATATAAGTAAAAGCAAACCTAATCACTATACCAGTGTAAAACTAGCCTCAGTTTTGATTAAGAGTCAACCTGGTATATTCATGACCATTTTTATGTTCTTGTTTTTCGTTCCTTATTAAACTTATTTTTTGTGGATGGATCACATGCTGTAGGTCAGGGGTGGGTTCTACTTACCTTTACTACCGGTTCGCAAAGAGGCCATGCACGCGCGCTTGCTTCGCTCACGCACGTGTGTGCTCTTCTGTGCATGCTCGACGTTCTGATGACATCAGGGTTGGTGGGCGGAGCCTCCCTCCGGTTTTACTACTGGTTCTATAGAACCAGTCTGAACCGGGGGCAACCCACCACTGCTGTAGGTACTCTATCAGGGGCCCAAGTTTAGGGAAGGCTAGGGTATCATTTATCTTTCTCATCATGTTGCAAAATACTTTGCAAAAATCTGACTTAAACTCTTAGTTTGTTACAAAAGCCGTACCTACAACTACATTGGTCAATAACCCAGAGATTGGTCAGTACAAACCCTTTAGTTTTGCTTTGCAGTTTACCAGAAAACAAACCAACAAATATGATTGTGTGACTCCAAAAATTATATATTTTGCCAGGATTAAATAGCTCATGAAGTGTTTTCAGATAGCTGTCATTTTGACTCCTGAAAAAGAAATCATAAATCTTGCTTGCTTGTTTGTTTTGTTAATTATGCCTTAGTGGGTTTTTAAAAGGAACGGGTGCACCACCTGGACATAGCCAGAAGAAGTTTGCTTACATCTCCCTCCTTTAACTATTATGAGTTTATGAGAAAGGAAGCTCAAGGAAGATCAATACTTCCTCTGCGTACATTACAAATGACTTGTGACGTATATTCACGAGAGCTGTTTTTAGTGGGAGATATTCTAGTTATTATGGATTTGACATGAACTTGGCCCAATGCCCTTAGGGAATGCAATGTAGGCATAATTCAGGCTTCCTGTAATTGTCTATTTAACTTGGCAATCTGTGGTAATTTTTTCCTGTAAAATGAGCCCAAGACGTCACTAAAGCAATGTTCAGATTAATTAATGAGAAATAATAATGCTCCTAATAAAAGCTCATGATATGATCCTTCTTCCTTTGCTCTGCCTTAAGGTCTTCCTCCTCATTCTGTCTTAAGAAAAGCACTTTACGGGAATCAGTGACTCACTTTCCATCAAGGCATTTTGATTTTAATTGACGCAAACAATACAGTGGAGAAAAATAAGCGGCAGAGAACCATCTGTTTAATTGAGTCCTTGACATTTTATTGTATTTCCCGCTATTGCATATTAAAGGAAGCAAATAGAAAAACAATGGCTAATTATATGCTGTTTACAGGTCCTGGTTTTACTTTGATTCTAAGCTTATCAACAGTTATCCTCCTTTGTATACAGACAGTGTCTACTTCTTTCTTCCTTTGCATGCAATGAAATTCTTATCGTACTTTTTGAATATCTTCATCTCAGTGTGCTTCTTGACAATGGAACAGAATCTCTAAAAATTGTGCTAAGATGAAAAGCAGACTTATATAAAAAGCCTGACACCAAAGATGATTAGAAGCTGCTCACTCGTACTCCCTACATAAATGCAGCGGAAGATATTACATTCGTTTTAGGAGGTTCTGCCATGCTTGCTTTTGGTGATGTGAAGATTCTGGCTGTGGTCAATTTTTACGGCATTTTTCTTTTTTTCTTTTATAAAACTGAGGGACTTTACAAGCATAGATCCAGGGGGGATGAGTGGTTAAGAAACCTGAAATATAAAAAATAAATAGCATCAGTTAGATGGGGAATGGTGACTGGAGCACTTTATGTAGGAATCAGAAGTGAGGGAGGCAGTATATTGTAGTGGTTTGAATATCAGAGTATGACCAGTTCCTCACTCTTCCATAAATCTCACTGAATGAACTTGAATGAAGCATGTGCTTTGAGTCTAATGTCTCTTGCAAGGCTATGGTTGATGGCTTAAGTGACTGATAGAAGCCACGTAACATTATTTTTTCCTGGGGAAAAATGTCCAAATTGCAAAAACTATGTAATGTACTTCCATGATGTCCTTTTCTCTCCATAGGAACAGCCATGAATGAGGATAAAATATTGGGGGCTACATACACAGGTTAAAAAAAATAGCAGTTGTCACTTCTTACAATTGCCTTACAAATTGTCTAATGGGAGGGGATTCACAAGATTAAATTTGAGGACCCTAGAGCCTCCAGTTAAAAACATAGTTTGATCAGATTTAACATTGCAACCATGGAGAGTATAAGCTAATGTGCAGAAGAACTGTGGTGAAGGATCTGGTCATAGCAATTTGCGTCCACAGAGATAAATGAATGGAGGGAAACACCTCAAAGGCTGAAGCCCAATACCAATTAATTGGGCTGGATAATATGTGAAAAAGACCCCCAAAAAGGGTGGACTTATGCATTGTTGCCAGACAGCATCATAACTCTTGTTTCTCATTCAACCAACTTGGCTCCAGAAGAACCGGGGGGGGGGGGGGAATGAGAAAAGCAGTATGGCTTTGTTTTTCAGGACCAATAGGTAGAGGGTTTTTTTTCCCCCTCCGTCTCCACTTCTTCTCATCATCTGTGACAAGAGAGTTCCTTGTTGGCAAATTAGCAGTTCAAAACTATACAGTATATGAAGAATAGACACCATGAAACCTTTTTAGATGCTGAAAGGCAAATATTTAAAAGTAGTCTGAAATTTGTTTTGGTGATAAGGAAGAAAGTTTTTATTAAGCAGCAAAATATATGTCAAGAAGGACATCACTGGAAGGAATAGGATGAAACTTTTTTCCTTGCTCCCATTTTATGGGGATTTTACTTCTCTCCATATAGTATAAATTAGAAAGACTTAGCATATCTATTTCAGCTGTTATGTCATACAAATGTAATCATATAAGTATACATATAAGAGGGATGCGGTGGCTCAGTGGCTAAGATGCTGAGCTTGTCGATCAAAAGGTCAGCAGTTCAGTGGTTCGAATCCCTAGTGCTGTGTAATGGGATGAGCTCCCATTACTTGTCCCAGCCAACCTAGCAGTTCAAAAGCACATAAAAAATGCAAGTAGAAAAATAGGGACCACCTTTGGTGGGAAGGTAACAGTGTTCTGTGTGCCTTTGGCATTTAGTCATGCTGGCCCCATGACCACGGAGATGTCTTCGGACAGCGCTGACTCCTTGGCTTTGAAACGGAGATGAGCACCAGCCCCTAGAGTCGGGAATGACTAGCACATATGTACAAGGGGAATCTTTACCTTTACCTAAGTATACATATAAATGGTAGAAAATAATATTGCAATTATTTTATTTATTAACTTGTTCCTGTAACAAACAATATAACTTCCCCCAAAACACAAACATTCATGGTAAAATGTAATATCAATTGAAAAAATACACTAAGATAAATGTAGAAATATTGACTTTACATCAGCACTATAAATCTCCAGAACAAGTCAACAATAACCATTTCAGAAATATTAATATGTGAGACATCCTGATATTAACTACAACATGAAGCAAGCCTGTCACTCAAAAATAACAGCCTCAACTTCTTTTATTAGTGAAGGATCACTAACAGATTCTTCCAGGTCAGTTCCACCTGATGAAAAAGAGTTGTGAAGGGTTTAATGATCTTCTGCCATATTTCAATAGGGTGATGTTTGAAATCTCCAACGGTACAAGGAAAGAGATAGGGGAGTGCATACCTGTCCCTCAGTAAAAGAAACAGTCCTTGATTAAGAATATCAATTACTGTAGAAGCAACACCTTTCCTTCAGAAGATGGCAGTTCCAACCTTTCTGGTCTCACAGGAAGAATAAAATTGTACCAAGCTGTAAGAGAAAGGCGAGAAGAAGACTGATGGTGTAAGATGACTTCTCCGTACAGCTTATGTATCATCTTGAAACAGGCTGAACAGGATTCCCAAGGTGACTTTTGAACTATACTTTTCCCATAGTCTGACATCGCTTCATTTGTCTGCTTCCTCATTTTGACATTTCCTTTTGTATGCTGTAGTATAAAGAAATACCTTCTTCGATCCTTCCCATACTGCTTTTCCCAATGTTATCGATGCTTCCTTCAGTACATGTCATCACACATGGGATTTCCCAGGGAAACTTCTTTGTCTATTTTAGTTTCAGAAGACTAATTAGCCATTTGTTTTGATAAAATTAATGCAGAGATCTTAATTTTGCAATCAAAGGCATTAAGACTGCAGACTTTCCACATGTACTTAAGCTAATGCACCAAAATGTGTTCTGTGTGTGATGAATAAGGTTTATAAATCCCTAAAGGGTTTTCGTAAAAAAAACAAAAAACCCACTGATATATCAAAATTACAATGAATACTTTTTCTTCCACACGTAATATATGTTTGCCCTTTGTTTCTTTGACAAAAGTTATTCATTGTGGAAGAAAAGTCAGAAATAAAATGGACAAATCATTTTCATTATTTAAAAAAAGTAAAAAAAATAAAGTCATACAGATGAGTCTTTCTGTAGAATCAGGGTACTTAACTGTTACTAATGACAAGTACACTGATTTTACAAACAATAAAATAACATGCTCTTTCCATAAGTTTAGCTGACAGACTTAGGTCTGTCTAATCTATGTATCCATCAACAAAACTGCAAATTCAACACAGAATTGAAAGGTGAAGAAAGCAACATTTGTGATGGAAGATGGTAGCATTTATTCATTCATTGGTGTTCGTATATCCTTCATCTTTCTACCCACTGCAAGATGTACTCCATATAGTGATAATAGCTTTTGGCAGGTATTACACAGGGTACCATAATTCCCTCTGAACCCTGGAAAACATTTGAAGACACAGTCATTCATTTTATTGGAACATTCTTGGTGTAAACAGGGAATTCTAACAAGTCTCAAGCAGAGTTTGAAGGTCCTATGCCAGAGTTATGTTTAACTTTAATGACACTGATCCTATTTTTATTCATTTTTTTTGATAAAGTTCCATTTTAGCCCTAGTGGCACATTGGTTGAAAATTGCAGACAACGTCCTGATCTGGTTCAAGGTTGACTGAGCCTCCCATCATTCTGAGGTTGGTAAAATGAGAAACCAGATTGCTGGGGGGATCATATGCAAATAATGCTTCTACATTATAAACTGCCCAGAGACCATTGTAAATCACTATGGGATGGTATATAACCCTAAGGGCTAAAGTCTATAAGGCTATTAAGTAATATAGGGCTTAATAAAGAATAAACTACACGTGGGTCTGGTTTAATGTAAATAGTGAAAGGTCTACTCTAGTCTAGACCCCAGCTATACTCAGGGGTGAAAAAAGAAACAGAAAACCAAGGTTGCAGAGACAAACATCAATAATGGGAGGAATATATTATCTGGGGATGATGGAAAGTAATTGAACAACAAAGCAGAAAATTTTTAATAGGTTATGAGGTCATGCATTCAGCTATCTCAATAAAATCACCGGTATTAAAAGACCCTAACACATGTGCAGGAGTCAGTTTGGTGTAATGGTTAAGGCAGCAGGCTAGGAACCAAGAGACTATGAGATCTATTTCTGCCTTAGACACAAAGCCAGCAAAATAGATCAATCATTCTTTCTCATCCTTGCCACCTAGGAAATAGTGGCAAACCACTTCC
Organism: Stegonotus admiraltiensis; assembly: GCA_032468215.1. NCBI lineage: Eukaryota > Metazoa > Chordata > Lepidosauria > Squamata > Colubridae > Stegonotus > Stegonotus admiraltiensis. The sequence goes on from JANHZT010003031.1 coordinate 52,652, forward strand.
AAAATCTTGCCAAAAAAACCTGCAGGGACTTATCAAGGCAATCTCCAGACTGACTTGAAGATACAAAAAAATCACATGAATTTTTCATTTGCTAAATATGAAACAAAATTAATCCATATTGGTAATAAAATAAATAAAATATTACCTTTGTTCAGATTTTTGTATCTGGATTTACTTATATGCATTTTTAAAGGTTCGGAGAAAGTTCTGACAGTAAGTGTATTTCTACAGCATTGTCAGTTCTAAGCAGGAATATATTAAGTACCTTCTTAAGTACCTTTATCATAATAGAAGAATTACTCTGTTTTTTTAACAATGGAAAAAAATTAAAAATGTGTTTTGTGAAGATAAGAGTGTGATGAAAGAGATACCTTAGATTGGGTGAAGCTGTTTACCCCAATACCCCTTGTGTTGGGGAATTTCACCCTGCGGTTTAATATTTCCAAATAAGCTGTAACTCTTTCATAATGAATTGTGGTATTTTATTTGTTTCACACTGTGCCTCTGAATCAATCAACACTCATCTTTTGGTCCATGTAGACCAGAGTACATATGCTGGATAAAAACCATTGAAAAGGAATACTACATCCTGTAAAAAAGATGTTGAGACTCTAGAAAGAGTACAGAGAAGAGCAACAAAGATGATTATGGAACTAGAGACTAAAACATATGAAAAATGGTTACAGTATGTCTAGTTTAATGAAAAGGAGGACTAAGGGTGACATGACAGCACTATTCCAATATCTAAGGGGCCACAAAGAAGAGGGGGGTCAACCCATTCTCCAAAGCACCTGAGGAAAGGATAAGAAGCAATTGATGGAAACTAATCAAGGAGAGAAGCAATCTAGAAGACACTTCCTGACAGAACAATTAACCAGTAGAATAGTGTGCCTCTAGAAGTTGGGGTTGTTTCATTCCTGGAGGTTTTTAAGAAGAGATTGTCGGGGAATTAGCGGGCTCCGATAAGCTCCGGGAAAACCCAGACTGACAAGCCGCTGCTGAGCGGTCTTTGCACCGGAACAGTCTCATAGGGATGGAGAAGAAGGAGAGACACCTCGGAAGACCAAGAGGAACAGGCAAGTTCCTCGAAGGTCAGAGGAATGTCTCTCCAACTCGGCAGTGGGGGTGGTGGCCATTGTGGCCACCAACAAGCTGGGGCAACCGGGATAAGCATTTTGTACCCCCCCCAAAAAAGGGGGGAAACAGACCGTGTAATTTGGATTGGACTTTAAAACTGATTTGGCATACACAAAGGTAAAAACAAAAAGAGTAATAAAGACTGTTAACATGGATTGCAAACAAAATGGATACTTTTTCAGGCTGCTGTTTGGAATTGTGGATTGTAGAGAGACATCTACAGGAGAAATAAGACCACTACAACACTGAACATTTGTTTTGGAAAAAACTTTGAGCTTTGATGGTAATAACAGCCGTGGGAACTTCTAAGGAGGATTTGTTTGTCTCTAAGCGGCTTGACTTTGACTTTGATTATAAAAAAAAAAAAGAGGAGTAAAACAGAAACTTTTAAGTGGAATAATATTAATCTGGAAAGAATAAAATGGTGCAGGAAATTAGAGAAATGTCTTCCTCCTGACATGTAAACACATTTTTATTCATAAAATTTTGGATCATTTGGACAAATATATAGGCTTGTGCATTCCTTCCTTGTTAGTTCCAATGGGTGCAATTTTTGTTCGCAGTCAAGAAATCAATGCTAGCATGCATAAATAAATGACTAGAAGACTTCCAAGGTCCCTTCCAAATCTGTTATTCTGTTACAATTAAAATCCCCCTTCCGCCACTACTATTCATTTGTTAATTTGGAACAACACTGTTGTAAATTTTGAATCAATGCAAGATATATTGAGGAACAGTGTTCCTCGATATACCTTGCACTGATTCAAAATTCAAGATCCATGTGGGTAATTAATATAGAACAAAAGCAATGTTAGACTATAACTCTTGCTCTACACCCAAGAGGAAATAGACTATGCTACCTGAATTTTAAGATGGCAAATAATAAGAAAATAATATTCAATGTCTTTTATGTTGAATGAACCCAAATCATAGAAATGTTACCAGATTTCTATATGCATAGTAATGAAGGACAGGACTTCCTTAATGTAGTCTTCTTCAGCTTTTAGAAGTTTTGAATCAGAAATTAGTCCATCAGATCTGCTTTAAATACAACTTCATACAGTTTACATAATAAATACTTAACAAATCATGCATTTTACTGTACCAATCAAATGCACCTAGTGAAAGAACATCTGTGAAAGCATTTTTCTCTTATATGAATGTAACATGTAATCCATGTTTTATATGTGTCCTTAAATGAGGCAAGACTTGCCAAGTACTTTTGTCAATGAAAAAGAGTTTTCAAAAATTATAGTTTTATGAGAGCTTCATCAGAAGTACCTGCAAGATCCCAGCAGCTGCAGCACCGTATACAGCTTTGGCGTCTGCAATTTGAGAAGCTTCTGGAGCATTCCGGTGAGCACAGCAGTGATAAGAGAGAGCAGTTGTAGGAGGAAATATCAAAGATCTGGTCATGTTTAAGTTGGAGGAAGAGAAAGCCTTAGAGTGGGGATGATGTAACAGTCCTCAAATATTCAAATAAGAGAAAACTACAAGCAAATGCCAAACAACTGTACCTTAGAGTGAAATCAGATTGGATAGCACATACACAAAAGGTTAAGCATTTGGGATTAAATCTCAGAAAGTATATTCATTCTATATAAATATTTATAGTATCAAACAAATCTGCAGAGAAATTTAGATGGCTCTAACACCAACATTGGATAGGAGTGGATTGGACATACCTGAAAATACAGTTCATAATTCTAATATTACTATATTCCATCCCACCAATCATATATTTCATTGACAAATAGCAACTGAAAGTACAATGAAATGCAATTAGCCACAAAGGCAGAATAGTAGATGTATCAACTTACCTATTATAATATACCAATTACTCTCAGTTTAAAAAAAAGAATAAAAAAACCAAACAAAACAAATCTGAAAATGCTATGACAAATAGTTTGAACATTTCTATTTTAAAAATACAAACACTGCATGAAACCATATTGTCTTCCCAAAAAGCTTAATAAAAATCTGAAAACAAAAAGAGGTGGAAATGGAGACCACTAAAGAAAAAGAGTACAGACAGCTGAGAACTATTCAGATGGGGATCAGAAATTTAAAGAGTGTCTTAGTAATAGTTCCAAATAAAATAAAGAGCAAACAATCAGTTTACCAGGTGCTTACTGAAGATGGCAAAATGCTAATGGGAGAAAAGAAAAGACAAAACTATTCAAATTCTATTTTATTTCCGGTATACTTCCCATCAGGCAATTGTGAAAAACAGAATGCACAGGGCTGAGATTGATAGAAGTATGGTCAGAGGATATATTCTTTGAAACAGTTTAAACCTTAAGATCCAGTCAATTTTATCCTAGGGTACGGAAGAAACAAGGTCTTTATTGATTATTTGTAAGAAACATGGGGAAAAGGAAAAGAAAGTACCATCAAACTGAACAAGATCAAATTTCCCTGATGTTTAAAAGATGAAAAAAGAGATGAGGTAGTTCAAGATTGAGACCTGCCAAGATTCTAGAACAGATCATTTAGTAATTAAGATATAACCACTTTAAAAACAACATAATAAGTCAACATGGATCTGTCAAAGAGAGCTCTTCCCAGGATAATCTCATCTCATTTTTTTTTTGAGTCAGGTTATTTCCTTAGCAGATTGTGGGGAAAATGTAGCCTCTTGATTTCAGCAGAAATTTCACAACATTTGGATTAGCAAACTAGTCAACCTTTCGGCTGTATGGCAAAATAATTAAATTGATTTTTAAAAATGGCTGGAAAATCATGCTAAGAATGTTCATCAGTGGTTCCTCATCAAACTGAGCAAAATATCAGGTGAGATGCTAAAATTCAGTCTTTGGCACTCTACTCTTCAACATTTTTATTAGCAGTTTGGCTGAGAAGATGGGTGGAAAATATATTAAATTTACAGATAACATAATCCTGGTGACAGGAGACAGAAATAAAATTCAAAACAATCAGCGGAAAATAACAGACTGTCATTTTACAGAAACAAATCCAAAGTTCTTCCCTCAGAACAAAAGAAATAAACTGGGAAAGTTTAACCTTCAGAGAAGACTAAGCAGAGGATATATTTTTCAAACAACATAAGAAATTTGATGTTAGTCTGTGGAATGTAAAGGATGACATATAGAAGAACAACACCTGTTCTCTGGCATCCCAAAGGATGGAACATGGAATTTAAAAAAATGTTAGAAAAATTATTTTAACAATAGGAGGAATGGAAGCTATTACTCAAAGAGAAAATGACTGCCTCTTCACTGGATGTGTGCAAGCAGAGACTGAACAACTATTTGTCATGTACATGGATTCCTGAAATGTTATGGTTTCATGAGACTCTGGCTAGGGTGGAATACCAGAGCCATAATTTAAAATCCATTTTTGTGAAAAGTTTAGGTAACTTAGCTACATGTTATCAGGTCATTTGTTAAATCTTCCTTCTGTCTTCCAGATTGACTAGTCCTGCTACTCCAGGTTCTTTTTTCATTGATACAGGAGCATGGTGGAATGTAATGTGAAAAGAGGAGGCTTAGCCATCCATAATGGCTCTCATCTTAACCAAGTAAGCACTGTTTTATATTTATTTACTTAGGCTTATATACCACTCAAATGCATGACCCAGAACACCTAATATTTCCCCATGCAGAAACACGATTGAAAGCAGTGAAAATTTAAGCAATACTTACACCAAATAACCAAAGGAAACAATCAGCAAATAACTCAATATTGCCACTGCAGGAGAAGATGACAGTCCAATCTCAAAACATTTTTTGGCGGGGGGATCCAAACCTTAAGAATGTATGGAAACTCTAGTATCTCTACAGGAATGCTGTCTCAGAGGACTGGAAAAATGGAAGCACTCCATATAAACCAGGATATAAGATTGGCTTCAGTTTGCTGAGTACACTTCAGCCAGACCCAACAGCTTACCTGGTTGGCGTACAAAGTGCTCAGCATATCATGTGCTCAGTCATTAAACACAGACAAGAGAAATCTAAGTGTGCCTATTCAGAAGTTAATTCTATTGACTTTGGTGGGGTTTGATATTTTAACGTTAAGAGTTGGAAGGAACCTTATAGGTCATCTAGTCCAATCCCCCACTCAAGCAGGAGACCCTACACCATTTCTGACAAATGGCAGTCCAATCTT